>JAPEUY010000024.1:0-36978 GCA_027946455.1 Neocucurbitaria cava | reverse complement strand
ATAATATTTTTTACTTACTCTATTAAATGGATTTATACCTGTAAAGATACCAGGTCTAGTATAATAAGAGTTAAATTTATTTGCGTTGTTGTTGGTGCGGTATAAACCTTTATTGTTGTTGAATTTAAATCATTTTGGGCTATGTGACAAACCCAGGAAAGCAGTTACTATCATTAATATAAATATAACAGTACCAATAGTTCATACTAAAGTTCTTGGTGCTCTATAAGATCCGTAGTACATACCTCTACCTATGTGTAAGTAAACTAGGAAGAAAAAGGCTGAAGCAGTGTTAGCGTGTAAATAACGTATTAATCATCCATTGTTTACGTCACGCATAATATGTTCAACACTATTAAATGCTTCTGCTATACTAGGGTTATAATGCATTGCTAAAGTTACACCTGTAACAATTTGTATCACTAAACAGAAGGCTAATAAAGAACCAAAATTTCACATGTAATTTAAATTTAAAGGTTGTGGTGAATCCACTAAGTAAGAATTAGCTAATCTTAAAATCGGATGACTTTTTAATAATCTCATTTATTTGTATATTGTTTTATTGTTTTTTAATTTAATATATTATATATGCAGTTATGCATTTGCTTATTGAAATTCTACTTCTTCTAGTGTAAAAATTTATTATTTGTAAATTTCTTCTTTTTTAATTAATTAAATGTGTAAATGTATAAAAGTGTATACCTATACACTACTACTAATTATTATTCTAATAATATATTTAATACCATTAGCATTAAATTTATCTCTCTTTGCCTTTAAAACTATAAATATATGTAATTACTATTTTTAAAAAATAAAAAATAAGTGATTCGAACACTACACCCTCCGCGTATATAAAAGATATTCTACCGAATGAGCTAATTTATTATGATTTAATAGGGCTATAATAATATACATTACTCTTCTCCCCCTAATTGCAGTACAAATATTGTAATGCAATTTTCCAGTAAATAAAGAGTATTTATAAACTGGGATTTGTTATATTATTAATAACAAATGTTACCATAAATAACGAATGTTACTGTTTTTATAACAAGTTTACGCTAACTGTTGAAGAAAAATTAAATATAAGAATCTAAATATTTAATACAGAAAATAAGATCTTAAGATTTTAAAAAAATCTATCTTTATAGTTTATAAAAAACAAAAAGTATACTAACTACAGGAATTTCTGTAGTTAAAATAAACACAACAGGTAAAATAAATTCTGTAGATTCACTAATATCCCCCGTATCAGGCACGGGTGAATCCGATCTATCTGATACGGGTGAATCCGATCTTTCTGAAAGTACATAACCGGGTTCAGTTCTGTAAAACAACTTATCTTCTATTTCATCCATTTTGTTCCGCATTTTTCCAAGACGAGCAGCCATAACGTCTAAGTCTGGCTCATCATTAATATAGGCGCTGTATTGTTCAGGAGTAATATGATCAGCACGCTCAGACAATACTATATCTTCTGTAATTGAGTAAACTTTCGTTAATTCCCTCTCTTTAACCTGAAGTGAGTATAATTTATCTAGGGTTAGCTCTATCTCTTTCCTGAATTTCTCTTGATAAAACTTTATAAGTACTTGTATCGGAACTATGAGAATCATGTTGCCCAGCTTCATTTGAAGGACTACGATCTGGCATATCTTGATCTGAATTAGAACCATTCTCACTAGAAGGATTATAATTCTCACCAGAAGGATTAGAATCATTCTAACTAGAAGGATTAGAATAATTCTCATCAGAAGGATTAGAACCATTCTCACCAGAAGGATTAACACTACTCTGTAGCAAATTATTATTTTTTAAACACAGGTTCATCAAAAAGTAATAAAGATAAAGATATAAGTAGTGCTATCATCATTATAATATTACCAATAAATGATATATATAAATACATCATTAACGATACACAGATATATAATGCATAAGTTGTAACTGCTCCAGTATTTAAATTAGCAAAGTTATTACTTATATTTAATAGTCCTTTCTCTAGTCCATAGGGTCCTAAATACTCTACAGATCCTTTATCAATTACTTTAGTAGTCTGTCCACCAAGTTTTAGTATAATACCAGTAATGTATCTGTTATAAAATAGCTCTATTAAGAAACGTTGATTGAAGAAACTAAATATGTTGTAACCCACTCTAGATAATTTAAAATAAATTAGTATAGTAGATAAATATTCAGACAACACTATAGCAGTTACACTTAGTGAAATAGTAAATATTAAAGGTAATAACTTAAACATAGTTGGTACTCCAAATTCAGTATCTAACATAATCTCATGAGAAGGGTGTATAAATAAAGCATTGTCTGAAAAGAATCCTGAACCCAATCCTATAAACATATCCTTTGTTATAAATCCAAATACTATAGAGAATACAGCTAAAATCATTAAAGGTAAACTCATAAATATATCACCTTCATGTGCTTGTTTATAGTTGATTAAAGGTCCATTAGGATTAGTTAGGAATGTTAAATACAACACTTTTACAGAGTATAGTGTAGTAAACATTGCTCCTATAGTAGCAATAATATAAACAACAGTACCAGAGAAATAATATTGTCCATAAGCAGATTCAAGTATAAAATCTTTTGAATAGAACCCTGTCATAAATGGGAAAGCTACTAAGCTTAAAGAAGCTATAAGCATAACAGAATAAGTAAGTGGTAAAAATGGTCTTAACCCCCCATATCTTCTAAAGTCTTGATTATCAGCTACAGCATGGATTACTGCTCCAGCTCCTAAGAATAGAAGTGCTTTATAAAAAGCGTGATTAACTAAATGAAATAAAGCTATATTATAAGAAGATAAACCTACAGCTATAACCATCATACCCAATTGACTCATAGTAGAATAAGCGATAACTTTTTTAATATCTTGTTGGAATAAACCTATAAGGGAACTAAATACTGTTGTAATAGCACCTAATCATAGACACAACATTAGTACTGTTGAACTATATTCAATTAAAGGAGATGAACGCATTAATAGATAAACTCCTGCAGTAACCATTGTAGCTGCGTGTATTAATGCAGAAACAGGTGTAGGACCCTCCATCGCCATAGGTAATCATACGTGAAGTCCTACTTGAGAACTTTTAGCCATAGCTCCTATTAATAGACATACACCTATAATAGTTACAAGATTTTCATTCATGTAAGGAGCTAGTGAGAACACAGTAGCATAATCTAGATTACCAAACCCTAATAATATAGCAAACATACCTATAGTTAAGAAGCAGTCACCTACTCTATTAGTTAAAAATGCTGAAAGAGAGCTTTGATTTGCTGCTATTCTAGTAAATCAGAAACATACTAAAAGATATGAACAAACTCCTACACCTTCTCAACCTACAAACATTAATAAATAGTTATTTGCCGTAACTAATATAACCATCATAAATGTGAACAAACTTAAATAACTAAAGAATCTTTGGTTATGAGGGTCATGACTCATATACCCTATTGAATATATATGTACTAAAGAAGAAACTATTAAAACAGGTATAAGCATAGAAACTGTAAGTGAATCAAAATGAAATGCTCAGTATACATTTAATGATTCAGAGTCAATTCATCTGAATACCTCCATTGATACAGGTATATTATTCAATCCAACCTCAAAGAAAGCTAAAACGGCCAAAATAGTTGTAGCTATAACAGCTGTACATGTAATTATTTGTGCCCCTGATATTCCGATTTTTCTACCAAAAAAACCAGATGCTATTGATCCTAATAGTGGTAAGATAATTATAGCTAGATACATTATTTAAATTCAATACTAATACTTCCTCTTAATCTATAAAAAGCTACTAAAATACCTAAACCTATAGCAGACTCTGCTCCGGCTATGGCAATTATATAAATAGCATACGTTTGACCTAATATATCATCAAAGCTAAGTGAACTAACCAAAACTAAAAATGTGATAGCTAATAACATTATCTCTATTGAAATAAGCATTAATATAATGTTTTTTCTGTTTAAAACAAAACCTAAAATTCCAATTGTAAATAAAATTAGTGATAAATTCATTGTATAATAATATAAATTAATAGATGTTGCACAAGAAATAAGTGATTCGAACACCACATCCTCCGCGTATAAAACGGGTGCTCTACCCATTGAGCTAATTTCTTTTTTTATAGGATTTATGATTAGGCTATAATAATATACATTACTCTTCTCCCCTAATTGCAGTACAAATATTGTAATGCAATTTTCCAGTAAATAAAAAATAGTTTATATACTGGGATTTGTTATACCACTATGTACCATGTACTTTAAATGGTACACGGACAATTTTTCATAACAAGTTAATTGTAAAAAACTAATTTTAGAAAACTTTATCTAAAGTTTACTAGATCTATTAATTAGATTATTGTTCTTGTAATCAAGATAAGAATTTTTCTAGAGATACAGATTCTACAACAATAGGCATAGAACTATGTAAAATTCCACAAATTTCTGAACATTGACCATAAAATGTACCTAATCTGTTAATAAGAACAGAAAATTGATTCAATCTACCAGGATAGGCATCACATTTAACACCTAACGCAGGTATAGCAAATGAATGAATAACATCTGCAGCAGTAAGAATAAACCTAGTATGTGTAATTTCAGGCAGTATTACTCTGTTATCTACTTCTAACATTCTTAATGCTCCATCTTCTAAATCAGATTCAGGAACTAAGTAAGAATCAAATTCAACAAAATCTCCATCACTATTTAAGAAATCTGGATACTCATAGCTTCAGTATCATTGATGACCTTCTGCTAATACAGATAATGAAGGATCTGTAACTTCATCCATTAAGTATAATAGTTTGAAAGAAGGGGAAAGCTATTAACACTAATATTAAAGCTGGAGTTATTGTTCAAATTAATTCTATTAAAGTACCATGGTTAAGATATTTGTTACTTATAGGTGATTTAGAGCTATCAAAGTTTCTAATAATAGCTCCTTGTATTCAACCCACACTAAATAATATGGCAACTAAGTAATACATAATGTTATCATGTAACTCAACAAGAGCTTCCATTTGTGGGCTAGCACTATCTTGGAAGTACAATCCTCAGGCTCTAGGTGCATCACAACTAATTACACTAAAATCGTAAGAGAAAAATTCAATGAATAAAGAACATAGCGCTATTAAAATATAAGGTATTACACTCTGTTTTGCGGTAATATCCTCAGCATCTGACATATTTGGCATACTTTGTAGTGGTAAACTAGTAAATGCGTGAGGTTTAGGTGGACTATGTAATGCTCATTCTAATCCTGGAGCACATTTATCTTTAAGTATACGTAAATAATCACTAAATAATTGAGGAACAGCTCAAGGGTATCCAAATATAGCTTTACCTTTAACTAGTTGTAAGTACACTATGTGTAAAAATAGTGCAGTAGCAGCTACAGAAATCATAGAACCTAAACTACTAATAAAGTTTCAACCTGTGAAAGCATCAGGGTAATCACTAATTCTACGTGGCATACCTTGTAAACCTAAGAAATGTTGAGGGAAGAAAGTAAAATTAACCCCGATGAATAAAACTCAGAAATGAGCTTTAGAGTAAAGTAAGTTATAATCTAATCCTAAAATTTTAGGAATTCAGAAATATCATCCACTAAATAAGGCAAATACAGCACCCATACTTAAAACGTAGTGGAAATGCAAATTTAAAATCTAAATAGAATTGGATCTATACTTTCTAAATGGTGGACTATATCATTATCTGATTTTGTTTACAAAAGGTACTCTTTGTCATAAGGGATTCTTATATTGAATTCAATCTAATATAAATTCAGAATATTTCTTAAACTCTAAACTTTCTTTAGGTTCATTTTTAAATTCTCTTATTTCAATAAACTTTTTAATTTTTGATATTCTATAGAATTTAAAATCTGAATATAATCTATTTTTCATGAAATATTCGTATAAGAATACCATACCTTTTACATTTTGGTATTTATATGATATAGAGTTATGAGATTTTCTAACTAAAACAGCGGGTGTATAATTCGGTATAACATTGTCTAAATTTAGTTTACTACTAAACTCGTTATTTTCAAATTCTAAGTTACATTCTATTCTATTTCCAGCATAGTTATATACAACAGTACCATCTGTGTCAACTAACCCTGCTAAATAGGGGTCGTTACGTTCAAGATTGTAATTTGCTTCTTTATAATCTATGCCTAAATAATCACAAGATTTTTTCAATCCTATTACTTTAAGTCTAATTAAACCATTAATCTTATTAATTAAGAATAACATTTCCTCTTTTTTACTAATAATTCAGATGGAGTGTGGTTTATTATTATCAGATCTAATTCTACCTATATGTAAATGATTTTGAATGTGAGTTAATATTCTTATATCTCTGTTATGCAATTTAATTCTAATAGTTTTTAAAACTAACTTAGAATTAATACTTCTAATATCAAAGTTACCATCCCCGTCTATAACACCAGCTAGTCATTTAAAAAAATCTTTTTTTAGAAATAGATTCACCTTTTAAATCAGATATTTGGCGTGTAGTCTCTGAGAATCCTTTACAGTTTTCTGCTGATTGTATGTCCGTATTTTTTAAAAATACAGGTTTATTATCATTTTCACTATATACAGTTAGAAATTTTAAATTTCTAAGGGCATCTATTTTAAAAAGATAATAATATAATATACATAGTAGACAACAACCTAAAAACATGATTTCCAGCATATAGCCAAATGCGAAACAATCTAAAAGACTATTAAGGCCCAATTGAGCAACTACGTAGTAAGTATCGTGGAAGGCAATATCAAGTGACGCGTTCGCAAGAACAACTCCACTTACGTACAAATCTCTGAATCATATATTTTTCTTTTTCTTAATATTTTTTATAATGTGTTAATCTACATTATTTTTGTCTTTTAAAAGTTCGGATAACGGTTTATGTATAGGCGTAGAAGGATTTGAGAAATGAATACCGGGTTTATAATATCTAGATTTTTGTATGTCTAAATCAGCAAGTGTCCGGTTTTCTAATTCTAACTTTCTTTCCCTATACTCTGAAGACTGAAAATACACTAATGCAAAATCATGGCCAAATAGTCTAGCTCTAGTTTTAAGATTTCAACTATTAGGTGATAAAGTATCCTCTTTTTCAATAGCCTTAATGTATTGGCTATGAAGGTCGTTAAAATCTGTTTTAAGCTTTAATTCCGCATAAAGATTTTTTTCTTGGATATCCAATTCTTGTCTCTTATTCCATGCAGTAAGTTCATTTATAAAATCGATTTTAGGTTGTGGACTTATTTCTTTAATAGTTGAGAAATCTACAGGAATACTTTTATTTTCAAAACGTTCACCAAATCACTTGTTTCATAAACTAATGTTGTTTTCTTGGTTACTAGTAGTAGTTATATCCAAATCTATTGTACTTTCTTCCTCAAATTCTACATCATCAAAACGTAAAGCTAAATGTATTAAATAGCCCATAAGGATCAATACTCCTATAATAGGATGTAAAACATACTTATGCCACCTATTTTTTAAATCACTGGGAGGCTTACTACTATTATTATTTAATTCTATTTCTAGTCTTTCAAAGCAAAAATAGTAGCCTGAGGCATGTAATCCATTTACCTCAGCATATTTTTTAATAGTAAGATGACTAAGCTTATAAGCTTTTCCAGCTTCAGTTACTCCGTCATATCGAGATATAAACCTTTTGTCTTTATCATAGACAAATATTCCTTTTTTAATCCTAATGCTGTCTTTAATAGCCTTTGCTAGTTCTTCACCTTCTATAGTATTTCAATGTTTTAATTGAGGATAATCATCAATATTGGAAGGAATATTAGTAAAATATCATTCCCCTCTAAACAACGTTTGTTTTTTTATATAAGTAAGGATTGTAGCGTAATTAGAACTAATCTTTTTAGCTAATGTTAGTATTGAAGGGTAAATAACTAATAACTTTTTATAAGAATCATATATGTACACAGGATTTTTTGAATTAGCTTCTATCATTCTTATCTTAGTTTCCATAGAATGATTTTTGTTGTAGAAAGGATTATTTTCACCAGTTAAAGCTCTTGCTATTAATTGTTTAGTTTCATCCGAATGTACTCTATTGGTAGCTAATTTAGAAAGTAAAGCTTTAGTTTCTTCTGTATGTTTGTATCCTACAGAAGAATAACCTGTCTTTAACACGTTATAATACGGAACGATCTGTGTAATATATTTGGTTTCTTTTAAAGCTAATTCATTAGGTTCAACATATTCTAGAATTCAAAGAGAAAAATTTGAATGACCATACTTAAGTAAAGCCTTTACTATAGGCATATTAATATTTTGTTTACTTTTTAAGAAACTAGTATTAAGGTAATTTCTCATTCTAGTAGCTATATTTATAGAACTTCCTACGTAAGTATGACCATTTATATTGTTTATAAGAAAATAAACAGCTGACCTGTTATTACCTTCTTTAATGATACTAATTCTATCTTGTTTAAAATCATGATAGATTTTTATAGCTTTTAAATTGTCCATTTTGTCTTCGTCCTTATTGAATGAACCCAAAACGCTAGAATATTTAAGATTTATATGAGAATAATTGGGAGTATTTTTGTTTGTTATTAAGAAAAAGAAAAATATGATTAAGAGTTTTATTACATGGACTATATCTTCTCACAATGCTAATGCAATATACATTAGTTTATGAGGACTACGTTTAGTCTCTGAGGTACCTGAATGAATGATTATGTTAAATATATTTATGATATAAATTAAATAAGTCCGTCAGTTACCTGCTGATTGTACAAAATAGGGGATTGTCACTGTACAAATACTTAGTACCCCTATTGTTAGTAGGTCCCAGCATATGGTAGTCTTTAAAGGGAGAGCCAAGTGGTTAAATGTTGATAACCCTCCGATAGTAAACATAAATACAAAACCTAATGCAAAAAGTAATGATGGTATAAAGTGTAAAGAACCACCATAACAAGTTGCTAATCAAGAGAATATTTTAATACCAGTAGGAACTGCAATAATTAAAGTTGCTGCAGTGAAATACGCTCTTGTATCTACATCAAGACCAACAGTATACATATGGTGACTTCAAACTACAAACCCTAAAATACCAATAGAACACATAGCGTAAACCATACCAAGGTATCCGAAAACGCTTTTGTTAGAGTTAGCTGAAATTGTAGTACTAATTATACCAAACCCTGGGATAATTAAAATGTAAACCTCTGGATGTCCAAAGAATCAGAAAAGATGTTGGTATAATATAGGGTCACCACCACCTGCTACCTCAAAGAATGAAGTATTAAAGTTTCTATCTGTTAATACCATAGTAATTCCACCGGCTAAAACAGGTAATGATAATAATAATAAAACAGCAGTAATAACAACAGCTCATGCAAATAGTATTAATTTATGTAATCTTATTCCAGGACTTCTCATATTAAATGTAGTTGTCATGAAATTCATTGCTCCAAGTAAACTAGATATACCAGAAAGATGTAACCCAAATATAGCTAAATCTACACTTGGACCACTATGACTCTGTATACCTGATAGTGGGGGGGTATAGAGTTCATCCTGTACCTACACCATTTTCTATACCTCCTGCAAATAAAAATAAAACGATACTAGGGATTAATAATAAGTAACTAATATTATTAAGTCTAGGGAATCCCATATCAGGTCCTCCTAACCCTAATGGAAGTAAGAAGTTACCAAATCCTCCTATTAAAGCTGGCATAACCATGAAAAAGATCATTATGATAGCATGAGCAGTAATAATACTGTTATATAATTGGTTATCAGCTATATATTGAACTCCCGGTCCCGATAACTCCAATCTAATTAATACAGAAAAAGCAGTTCCAACTAAACCTGAAAACAGTGCATATATTAAATATAATACACCAATATCTTTAGCATTTGAAGATAAAAATCATCTTTCAAACCACATACTAATTCCTGATATTTTTATAGTTAGGTTATCGTATTTATTATATTCATTCTTTTTAGATAATATAATTTTGCTTGTAGAAAAATTATTAACAAGATGGGAGCAAGGGGTCACATTTATCTAAAAAGTAAGTGTACTTGTGCCTTTTACTCATTGTATAATGAGATACACAAAAATATTCGATTTAATACACTTTTATCATTTAGTTATATTAATAAAATATCCAGTTAACTTTGTTAGAAGATAAAAAGTTAATTTTATTACAGTTCACTATAACTATAAATCCAATTTTCATACAGCTAAAAATAACTTTTAAAAAGAATTTTTGGTAAAAAAAAAATTTTTTTATATTAGTTTTTAGTAAAAACTATTTATTAAAATAGAGCCACACAAATTTAATGTAAATAGATTATTCTATTTCATATTCAATTCTATAAGAACTATAGATGATATTTGATATAGTAACAAACACCCTTTCATTTATTAAAATGATAATCTAACTATTTCTAGTTAATGACTGTTTCTCTATCTCTATCTATACTATTCAATAATATCTATAACAAAATTATTCTTTTTTTTATATTTTATATAGATTTATCACTTGGATACAAGTAAGTCGGGTCATGTACGTAATATTTAACTAAAATAAAGATTAATTAAGGCTTTCTATTTAATAGTTTTAATAAAATACTAAAGTTTTTATAGTTTTAATTTCTGTGAAATAATCGAATTTTTGAAATGTAATTTATTTAAAATGTTTTTTAATTTGTTTTTTGTCATGAGCCAGAGGAGAAAGTCGAATTCTCATTATTAATGCATGAAATTAATGTTCTACCGTTGAACTACTCGGGCTTTTTTTTTATAGGGTTTTTACCCAATTCAAAGATAAAACCTAAAGTCAAAAACACATAAAAATGGATCTAAACATAGGTAATAAAATAACCCGCTTTTAGTGTTAATTTACCTCTCATTATCCTTAAAATGCTTTTCTAATCTTTTTTTAAGAGATAATATTGTTGCCGCTTAACTAGGCTTAGCTTTTATGAAGATACAAATAAGAATAGTCATACAACATCAACAAAATGTCAGTAAAGTATCTCAATTTGAGGAATTTTATTCCTCAACATCGCGCATAAGGTATTTCAACCTTATGAACTATGTTCTTTTTTTTTTCTTTTATAAGATATAAGGGACTTGAACCCTTATGAGATATATTAAAAGTCATACGCTTTACCATTAAGCTAAGATCTCTATAAATATATTTGGTTATTATCCATAACTAATAAGAAATAAGTGATTCGAACACTTAACCTGCCGCGTGTAAAACGGATGCTCTACCAATTGAGCTAATTTCTTTATGTTTAAGAAGGAAAGACGTAGTATAATCTTATTTGTAATTATTTTAGATTAGTTTTTGGCTTTAGAGTTATAACTATTGCACCCACCATCGCTAATAACAATATAATCGATGTAATTATTAATCATATAGAATAATTACCGTACAATATATTTCCTATACTTGTTATATGAGAATTTTCTGCTAAATACCCATCTCATTGACACAGATGTAACATTTGTTAATTTTTTTTTAATACTGAAGTGATATAGTAAGTTATTAGTCACAACCATGTATGGTAAAACATTATTAACAAAATAATTAAAGAAAGTACCTACTAATATGGCTAAAGGTATACTATTAATACTATCTATCAATAGTTCAGATATTCTAACATTTATTAGCATTAATATAAATAAAAATAATATAGATACAGCTCCTATATACACTAGTAAGTAAGCTAATCCTATAAAATTTAACCCTGTTAAAATTAAATAAGCAGATATACATAAAAATAAACCTATTAAAAATAAAACAGATACAATAGGGTTTTTACTAATAATAACTAATATACCTAATAAGATAGCAATTATATATAATATATCTAGATTATACACACTATAACCATTAAATGTCATTTCATTAACTACATACAACATATAAAATAGTTATTCACCCTTTTCATAACTATTATATTACTATTATATCAGTAAATATATACTAAATTTATATCACGATTGTAATAACTATTAACAAATAAATATTTATAGAAAAATTCTAGCTATAAACTATTATATAAATACAGAGTTTATTTGTAATATTGTTTGAAATAAAATTATATATTTATAAACAATAAAATGTTTAAAATAATTAAGTTCAAGAGCCAAAGGCTATTGGAATCAACTTAAATTGCAAAAATAGTAGGCATAAACTGTGTTCTATAAGTAGTGCAAGCCTTTAAAATGAATTGAACATTTATCAGAATATTAACAGTATTCCGCTCTACCATTGAGCTATAAAGGCTATTAAATAATGTATTTTATGTTCTTATATATAAGAACATAATTTATATATAAATATAAGCATTTAATTATACCTTAGGAGAAAAGAGATTCGAACTCTTAAAAGCGCATTACTATTGAGTTTACAGCTCAACCCTTCTTACCAATAAAGGAACTCTCCTTTTTTAATGTAATTATTAATATAATTACGTAGAGTATGGATTTGTATTTTTAAAAAATAAACTATTTATACAACAGCTATTTATATTTACATACAATTTAATTATAAAAAATTTTATAAAATATTACAATACTAATATTGTAACTACATATAAAAAGGTTGTTTATTACAATAGTGCGCAGTCTGCTTTTATAATAACTTGTTACCTTTCCACATAAGTTCGAAATAGTATTATACACTAGTATCCGAATACTCTTCTATGTAGTACAATGCACCCATAGGTGCCGGTATCCAGTTCAGGACTTTAGGGGTGGGGCTGGGTCTTAGTGTACATATCTAACACATCGTATTTGTAATTAAACGAGGTGTTTCAACTTCCCTTTATCCGAAGAACGACTTGAACGTTCACGACATAACGTCAACAAAGCTTAAATTTGTCCTGTCTACCAATTCCAGCACTCGGATTTTTACTATAGATTACTAATAAAAATAAAACAATCTCGTTATATAAATTATAAACCAAAAAATATATAATCTAAGTTTTACATAAATCTAGTTTCCAAAAAACGAAAATAACTAGATAACAACATAAACTTACTATGAGCCTGCTTATGGATTTGAACCATATAAATCTATAACAATTTATGCTCCTTGCACAGACTTTTTGTTTGGGTGTATCGTTAATATTAATTAATCCCGGGCTAGTTCCCCAACCCGAACCGTATTTCGACTTAACACCAATCAGAGTCACGCATACGAAGATTCTTCTGCCAAAAGATCTAAATCTGTAAATTTAGACTAACAATCCGCAGCCACCAAACTTATTGCACATACTCCTTTCAGCGCCTGACGAGTGGTTAGTACCTATCTGAGATAAAATTCACCGTGATGTGATTACTCACGATTACTAGTAATTCCTTTTTCATGCAGTCGAATTTCAGACTACAATCCATACTTTATCCTGTTTTAAGGATTAGCTCCAATTCGCATTATTGCATCCCTTTGTAAAGGCACATGTGGCACGTCTATAGCCCACAATATTAAGGCCATGATGACTTGTCTTAGTCCCTATTATCACATCCAATTGTAAGCGGAGAGCTGCTTTATACTATTAAATAAAACAAGGGTTTACGTTAATTTAATGGACCTAACCAAATCTCACGACATTAACTGAAGACAGCCATGCAACGCATGTGGTCTAAAAATTTAAAAATTTTTTAGGTCATTCAAATTGTGGTAAGGTTATTCGAGGATCATCGAATTAAATAACATACTTCACTACTGGTTTCAGAAACGGTCTAATGATTTCAGTTCCTGCGTTGCCACATTACTCTTGAGGTGGAGTGCTTCCACTTTCGTTTATAGTTCCGCCTATAAGCCAACCTATGGCACTCATCATTGTCTGCCCAGGCTACGGGGGTATCTAATCCTCTTCACTCTCTGAGCCTTCGTCCCTCAACGTCAGTTATAGCACATTACTTATTTTCTCTTTTTATATAAGCATCTATTTTCTGTCTTATAAGAGAAATTCATTCCAATTTAGAATAAGCAAGTACATGTACATAGAGGTTTGCCTTCGCCGTTATCAGTCCTATTGGTATTAGCAAATTTCATCTTTACACCAACAATTCCGACATATTCCTCTCACATATCAAACTCAAGTGTAGCAGGTACTTATTTAAGCCTTCGCACACCGTCTAGGTACCCTATATACCTGTTAAAGATGAATAACACTCGTCTCCCTTGTCTTACCGCGACTGCTGGCACAAGATTTGGTCGAGACCTATGGATATAAAGTTTTCATAATAAGCTTTATCCAGAATTTTATAAGACCTAGTCAAGCAAGTTAATAAACTTATTATATTAACTCTCATTCCTGCAAGTTGCTGGTTCAGCCGTTAGGCCATTGACCAAAATTCCTCACTGCTGTACTATACGCACTGGGGTTTTTTCAGACCCAGTGTGGTCAATAGACCTCTCAGTCCTGACTACGGACATAAGCTAAATATGCCATTACCATACTTACTACTTATCCGATGGTTATTAATAATCAACTAAGAGCGAAATACTATTTCTTTTAAACATACCTATTATTAATACTATTAACCTTTTAATCTAACCTTTTCAATATAATCGACCACTGGGTGATTAGATCTAGTATTAATTAATAATAATAAATTGTTATTATAAGGGATTTATTTTGCCTTACTCTTAGGTAGCCATAATACCACTTACTCACCTGTACACCACTTCAATATACATAATTTATACAAATTAAATATTGACGTTCGATTAGCATGTGTCAAGCATTTACATAGCGTTCACTCAGAGCCATCATCAAACTCAAATAAAAAAAAAAATAATAGTGTAAGTACTATTCATTATCTCAATACAGAATATTTTTAACTATATTTTATGTCTTTAATTAAAAAAATAGCATATTAAAATCCATTCGTTTTAATTATCTTTCTTATCTAAGACTCGAACTTAGACTAAGGTATTAGGAATATCTTGTTCTACCATTAAACTAATAAGAATTTTTTAATACGATATATATATCTATAAGATGAAATGAATGGTTATTACTACATAAATAGTGATTCTTATCTAAGACTCGAACTTAGATTCAGATATTAGAAGTATCTTGTTCTACCATTAAACTAATAAGAATTTTTATATTAACTATCTAATAAAAATATTATAATACATAAATGTAATATAATTTATTTAAGATCCTCTATATATCTAGAAAAAAAAATAAAATGTGAATCTAAAAAAGGGTTCTATGTTTTCATAATCATTAAGCGGGTTATGTTTTAGAGTATATACATTACATTACTATTAAATTATATAAAAATCATAAAATTTCGTTTATTATGTTATATAGCGATTAAATTATTTTATTTTAGAAGAGATAAACTGTAAACCCTAAAAAAGAGGGGTTGTATATTTCCATAATCATTAATCCGGGTTCTGTTTTAGAGTATACCCATCATACTTCTATCATTTTTTATATAAAAATAATTTTATATTTCTAATCTTCATTGGCTATTAAAAAAAATAGTAGTTGGATTCTTAGAGCTTTTAAGGGAGCTTTAGATAAAGTTTCCTAAAATTATTGTTAATTTACAATTAACTTGTTATGAAAAATTGTTCGTGTATCATATATAGTACATGTTACATAGTAGTATAACAAATCCCAGTTTATAAATACTTTTTATTTACTGGAAAATTGCATTACAATATTTGTACAGCAATTAGGGAAAAGAATGAACCTATAATTCTTAAAGCCCAATAAAAAGAAAATAAAAAAAAAAGAAATTAGCTCAATAGGTAGAGTATCCGTCTTACACGCGGAGAATGTGGTGTTCGAATCACTTATTTCTTGTGGAACGTTTATTTATTTTATTAATGATGAAGTGATTGAAACATCTTGATTATTTAAAATATAAAGTTTAAGTTGTTAAGTCAGAAGAAATAAATATATATGCAGAGTGTTTTGGGTGTGGTTTTCAAAAAAAAAAGACGTATTATGAACTTATAATAAAAAATTATGTTAAACTTAAATAGAAGTAATTTTCAAGCACATCCTTTTCATTTAGTATCTCCTTCTCCATGACCTTTATATACATCAATTAGCTTATTAAGCCTTACTACATCTGCAGTTCTATCCTTTCACGGATTTGCTTATGCAGAATATAATTTACTGATGAGTCTAACATCACTAATATTAGCTATGTCATTCTGATTTAGAGATATAATAGCAGAAGGTACATATATCGGTCACCATACTTTAGCAGTACAAAGAGGGTTAAACCTTGGTGTTGGTTTATTTATAGTATCTGAAGCTTTATTTTTCTTAGCTATATTCTGAACATTTTTCCATAGTGCTCTTTCTCCTGCAGTAGAGTTAGGAGCCATGTGACCTCCTATGGGAATAGAAGCTATAGATCCTTTTGAATTACCGTTAATAAATACAGTTATTTTACTTGCTTCAGGGTTTACTGTTACATATGGACATCATTTTTTAATTAACGGAAAAAGAAGTAAAGCCTTATATGGTTTATTATATACTATAATATTAGCAACTATATTCACAGGATTACAAGGTGTTGAATATTCAGTATCAACATTCACTATTTCAGATGGAGCTTTTGGATCATGTTTTTACTTTGGAACAGGGTTAATCTAAGCCCCTTTTTTAATTACTATAAATAAATTAATAAAAATATTATGTATGTTAAGTAAAAAGTAAATTTTTAATTTACCATTAAGATAAAAATATCGTTATTGTAAAAAGTATTTTTGTAGTAAATTCATGTATGTTTTAATAGGTAAATGTAGGTTTAATAGAAAACAGGGGAAATTGCATAAAACTCCTACTTTATGGGGGATGATATGCAGCCAATAATAAACCAGAAAAATGATGGAATCATTTTTGTATTAAGTATGGTTTATTAAGGTTCAACGACTAAATGAATTCTTATCGACAAGAATCTTATGATAAACCCTGCAATTTATTAAATTGTAAATTGATGACATAGTCTTAACCATTTTTATAAAAAATGGAAATAAAGGATAAAAAGCCTTTTATATTGTCCATGGATTACACGTAATGATAGGTACAGCTTTTTTAGCTGTTGGTCTGTGACGTGTACTAGCTTATCATTTAACAAATAATCACCATCTAGGATTAGAAGCTGGAATTCTTTACTGACATTTTGTTGATGTTGTATGACTATTCTTATTTGTATCTATATATTATTGAGGATCTTAAAGTTAAGTAGTTAGGTTAATACTATACAATTTTTCTCAGAATAATTTAAGGGAAATAATTACTAGATCTATCTAGTAAAAGTGGGAGTTCGAATCTCTCTATTCTGAAATGTTATTAAATTCATTAATGTGCTTATTATTATCTAACTCAACTACATCAAGACGTGACAAATCCATCTTATATTCAAGATCCACTATTACTATTTTGTTGATTTCAGGTTTTATAGCTATTAATAGTTTATGTCTTCTGTTTTTAGCAAAAGGTATAGGAATATTTGGTGGATTGTTCCATACTACGGCTACTACCAATTTTTTTCATGTTTTTATATTTCTAATAACTAGTGTTATATTATTATTAACTTCATTTTATCCTAGAAAAGTTTGATTAAAAGAATATAGCAGCCCAAATAGACTTTTATTTACTAAATTAATCTATTACGGAACTCTGTTATTAAACAAAATGGGAGAACAATTTAAAATTATAGAATATTCTTTAATCATTCTATTTATTGTTACAGGAAGTGTTTTTCTAATATCTACAAGTGATTTAGTATCTATATTCCTATCTATAGAATTACAAAGTTATGGATTGTATCTACTATCAACCATATATAGAGATTCAGAACCAGCTACATCGGGTGGTCTTATGTATTTTTTACTAGGAGGATTATCATCCTGTTTCATATTATTAGGTACAGCTTTACTTTATTCAAATTCTGGTACTACGAACTTAGATAGCCTATATATAATTACTAGCATATCTAACATAAGTAAAGATAATCTTACAGGCTTACTTTATTGATACAAATCTTACTATATCCATATAAGTTTACTATTTATGGCAGTAGGGTTTTTATTTAAAGTTTCCGCTGCACCATTTCATTTCTGAAGTCCTGATGTGTATGACGCTATACCCACCGTTGTTACAACTTTTGTAGCTATAATAGCAAAAATATCTATTTTCATTTTCTTATTAGAATTAGTACACTATACAAATAAACCATTATTTGGTTTGGATTTCTCTTGAACAACTAGCTTGTTATTTAGCTCTCTTTTATCTTTAGTTATAGGAACGGTTGTAGGATTAACACAATCTAGAATTAAAAGACTATTTGCGTTTAGTACTATATCACACGTAGGATTTATATTATTAGGTTTAAGTATACACACTGTTGAATCAACACAAGCTTTTATGTTTTATTTGATTCAATATTCTATATCAAATTTAAATGCTTTTATGTTGATTATTACTATAGGTTATTCTTTATATTGTTATATAAATAATGATAAGTCTATAAGTAGCATTGGAAAAGAAGAGAGTACTAAAGGGGATAATGAAAACAGTGGTAATTTACATGATGTAAATAATTCTCCTATCCAACTTATTGATCAATTAAAAGGATTTTACTATATAAAT
This sequence comes from Neocucurbitaria cava, assembly GCA_027946455.1. Lineage (NCBI taxonomy): Eukaryota > Fungi > Ascomycota > Dothideomycetes > Pleosporales > Cucurbitariaceae > Neocucurbitaria > Neocucurbitaria cava. The sequence continues at coordinate 18,276 of JAPEUY010000024.1, read as the reverse complement.
CCTATATTGTCCTTAAGTTTAGGGATCACTTTATTCTCTTTTGCAGGAATACCACCCTTAATAGGATTCTTTGGAAAACAGATGATCTTAAGTGCAGCTATTGATAACGGGTATATTTTTATGGCATTAGTTGCTATATTAACAAGCGTTATAAGTGCTGTATATTATTTAGCTATAATAAAACAAATCTTTTTTGATAAACCAGATTACACCTTAAACGATGAGCTAGTAAGTTATAAAGCAGACGGTTTAATTACTGAAAAAAACACTATTGTTAGAAAAGTTAATATAAAAATTAACAATATTGTTATATCAAGCTCATTAAGTTTATCTATTTCAATAATCACATTAATAATCACATTATTTATTTTTATACCAGAAGAATTATTAAGTTTAGCTAATATATTAGCATTAATACTATTTAATTTATAAATGTCAAGTACAACTTTTTTTATTATCCTTATACCTATATTAGCTATTATATTATTAGCTGTTAATTTGATATTAGCACCTCATAATCCTTATCAAGAAAAGGATAGCGTATTCGAATGTGGTTTCCACTCTTTTTTAGGGCAAAATAGAACACAATTTAGTGTTTCATTTTTTATTTTTGGTCTTCTTTTTCTTTTATTTGATCTAGAGATATTATTAATGTACCCTCTTGGTACCAGTCTTTATACTAATGGTATTTATGGTTTAATAATTGTGATGTTATTTTTTACATTTTTGACTTTTGGACTTATATTTGAATTAGGTAAAGATGCATTGACAATAGATACTAGACAATCAGCTTCATATAAAGTAGATACAACTACACCATCTAGGCTTTTTGGTGATTTTGCAACTCATAATCCTAATATTCCTATTTTAACTTCTGGACTTAAATTTTAATTAGGTAAAGATGCATTGACAAAAGATACTAGACAATCAGCTATAAAGTTTTCTAAAATTAGTTTTTTACAATTAACTTGTTATGAAAAATTGTCCGTGTACCATTTAAAGTACATGGTACATAGTGGTATAACAAATCCCAATATATAAACTATTTTTTATTTACTGGAAAATTGCATTACAATATTTGTACAGCAATTAGGGGAGAAGAGTAATGTATATTATTATAGCCTAATCATAAATCCTATAAAAAAGAAATTAGCTCAATAGGTAGAGTATCCGTTTTATACGCGGAGGGTGTGGTGTTCGAATCACTTGTTTTTTTTTATTTTTTTTTACCTTTTGCTAATTATAAGTGCATATAAAGGCAAAAAGGGGATAAATTCAATAAAAAGGTATATCCATATATAATATAATTATAATTATAATGGATGAGCACCTCCTTTTAACTAATATAGTTAATTTATTATTAGATACATACTTTGGATAAAAATTTATAGTAATGTATTTGATATGTCTTAAACCATTCTCATAAGGGTTAAAGTCCCTTAGATATTATAAAATATATACGGCTATAGGTTAAGGGTAGACTATTACATGTAGTTACGGTTACAATTTCTTTTCTTAGCAGATATATTAAAGAAGGTAAAGCTTGTAAGGGGTATAATGTGACACGGAAAAAATAGAAAGGAAGCTAGGAGCAATTTAATTTAGGTATAGGCAATTAAAGAGATATTCTATTATAGATGATTGTATTTATTTCTAACAAAAAATAGCGGCCATAGGATAATTGGTGAGTCCACTCGTCTTCCAAACGATTTGTACCGATTCGAGTTCGGTTGGCCGTATAGGGTCAGTAACTTAATGGTAGAGGACTTTCTTGTCACGAAAGTAGATATCGGTTCAAGCCCGGTCTGACTCGTAAGTTTTTTATAGTTAATTTTTGAATCTTATATATAAGTTCTTAATAATTTACTATTAAGCTAAAAGCTTTTGTAGTATCTATGTAAGTTAAATTTTAGAGTAACTTCCTATTTTCATTTAATTACCGGTATGAGTTCAACTTCTATTTTACATTTAATTTCCGTTATAAGTTTAACTTCCATTCTATACTTAACTTCCATTCTATACTTAACTTCCATTCTATACTTAACTTCCATTCTATACTTAACTTCAATTTTAGTCAAAATGATTACAATAAATAATTTTTACAATAGCAAGTTAAAGGAAAAGTTGCTATAGGTAAGGCGAGATATTTGCTAAATATTGTGTTTAACACCTGGTGGTTCAAATCCACTCTTTTCCGAACATAAGTATGATATTTTACACGTCTAGACCGATAATATAAGTTATGGGTAATTACAATAACTTAATTATTTTAAGTTCAGTATACTTATGTAATATAGCTATATATATTCATATATAGATATTTTATAGGTACTTATAATGAAAACAACAAATCTTTTAAAGGATTAATGAAAAAGAAATAAAAAGTCTTAACTTCAAAAAAGGTGTTATATAAATTATTACAGTTTAATATTAAATGTCTTTTTATTAAGCATTAGGGTTCAATTTTAAATAAGGTATAATTACTAATTTTAAAAAGAGTATAGTTTAATTGGTAAAATAGGAAGCTTCAAACTTCAAATTTCCAGTTCAAGTCTGGATGCTCTTGTTATAACATTATATAATCAATAAATATATAAGTTTTAATACTTTTATTCTTGAATAGTTTTAACTTGATAATCTTTTAACAGACTTATATTTTCATATATTACATATGTAATGAAGGTTCCTTAGCTTAATTGGTAAAGCGCATTTTTGATAAGGATGTGATCGACGTTCAATTCGTTGAGGAATCATTAAGGTGCGTTAGTTAAATTGGTATAACGATATGCTACGGACATGTTCTTACAAGTTCGAGTCTTGTACGCACTTCTACTTTTATGATAAACTTATTTTATGTTAGGTTTATTTTATGTTGGATTCATTTTATGGTAAATTCATATTATGATACCCTAATTTTATGGTAGATTTACTTTTACGGTAGATTTACCTTTAGTGTAGATTTACCTTTAGAATAGATTACTTGAAGGTATAAAGGTTTTGTTTTTTTTATCATACAAACTAAAAAGAGAATTGACTGAGTGGCTTAAAGTGATAAGCTTGAAACTTATTTGGTTGAAAAATCACATCCGTTCGAATCGGATATTCTCTGTTAAATTTTGATAGATTCTATTTTATATTTTGATAAATCATCTATTTTATCTCTATAGATAATTTTATATTTTTAGAAATAAACTATCTGTTACATAATATAAGTATGTTACACGATATATTTATATAGTACATCGAATATTATAAGCGGGTTAGAGCCAGGTTGGTTAGGCGCCTCATTTGGGTTGAGGATTTGTTATGTTCGAATCATAATAACCCGAAATATGATTTTAAATAATTGTATATAAAAATATATAGTAATGTATTTGATATGTAATGTATTATTTCATAATTTTATTACCTTATTAATATTTATACAATATATTGTAAGGACTAATTTTATGGCTAGTATATAAAGAGACTATTATGGGAAAATAAAAAGCTGTATATTAAACCGTAAGTACCGTAAAAATGGTGGAGTAATATCCATTAATTAGGGAAAATGGTAGAAGAATTTCTAAAAGAAAAACGAAGTGAATTGAAGTATCTTATTAGCTTCAGGAAAATAAATCAAACGAGATTCTATTAGTAGTGTGAATGAAAATAGATATAGGCTTAAAGTAAAATGGATTAATCTGTTTGAATATAGGGGAACCTTCCTCTAAGCCTTAATATAATATACAAGAAATAGAGAATAGTACTGTGAAGGAAATATTGTAAATAGTAGTCTTATAAGCAGCTCAAGATAAGTTTAACAAACATATAAGAGCGTACCTTTTGTATAATGGGTCAGCAAGTTCTAGTTAGATGCAAGCAAGTAAGGATTAGTGATGTTATAGAATGATATAGATACACGAGAAATAATCAATTTGCCTAGATAATCCAATTATTAAGTAATGAATTAGTATCTAATTAGAGACCCGAAGAGTAGTGATCTTACCATGGTCAGGCTTATAAAAGGCCGAATGGTTTATCGTTGTAAAGATATCCAAAGAACTGTGGTAAGTTAGTGAAAGACAATCCTGACTACTATAGCTGGTTTTCCGCGAAACATATGTAAGTATGTAGTTTAAATAACATCATAGCAGGTACAGAACTGTAATCTCGGACAATTTGTGCATTAGTATTCTTTGAGTATTTATACTTATTAGATTATGTAATGCCTTGTGCATATGGGGGGGTCGTGAAGACTCTATTCGCGAGTATTTGCTCTCGGAAGGGCAATGATGAGTGTTGAACTATCAGACATTTAACGATAAGGTTGTGTGTCAAAAGGGAAACAGCCCAGAACAAGTGTTTAAGGTTCCAAAGTTTTTGTTAAGTGAAAGTAAGGAAGTATTTAAACTATACAACCAGGAAATAGGCTTAGAAGCGGCCATTTTTTAAAGACCTCGTAACAGAGCACTGGTTCAAATGGTTAATCAATTAACCTAATTAGTTAAAAGCGCCGAAGATATAACGGATCTAAAACAAAACACCGACACCTTGTCCATAATTATAATAGGTTAAATCTTGTAATAAGTTTAAAATTTAATCCTATTTAATATACTTAAATACTATTTAAGTATTATTTATGGGGTAGCGGAACATTGGGTAAATAGGATTCAAAATGGGTAATCTTTTTTTAATTTATAAAAACTAGATCACATCTATTTTCACAATTACATATGTAATTTGCTCGTTAAATAGCGAGTTTCCATTAATATCCCAAGTGAGAATGCTGACACGAGTAACGAAAAAGAGGATGCGAACCTCTCGCCTTAAGCTTATGGGAAAGTTAATCGGTCTCTAAATTAAACCTAAAGGATAAAATGATGAGGTGATTATATGTGACAACATAAAGAAGTTGAGTAAAATGTTCTGGAAAAGCATATAGTCTGAGGATGTAAATAAAATACTAGTAAATAAACTGATAAGATTATACTAGACTTCCTTAAGAATATGAAACCGTACCTAAAAACTACCACAAGTAAGCTAGTAGAGAATACGAAGGCGTTTGAGCTAACAATCATTAAGGAACTCGGCAAATTGACACCGTAACTGAGGGAGAAGGTGTGCCATTCCTACTGATTAATATCAGTTTAGGAAGAGGAGACATAAAATGGTGTTGCACGACTGTTTAATTAAAACACAGCACTTTGCGTAAGATGTAAATCAATGTATAGAGTGCGCTATCTGCCCAATGATGGCTGGTTAACGGATTTACTTAGACGACTAAAATAGGCTAGGTTTTGAAGGAACCCCCATTTAATGGCGGCCTTACCTATGAGGGTCCTAAGGTAGCGAAATACCTTGGCATTTAAATGATGTCGCGCATGAATGATCTCACGATGCAACAGCTGTCTCAATGATTGGCTCAGTGAAACTGGAATGGCAGTGAAGATACTGCCTATCTCTAGATAGACGAGAAGACCCCATGCAGCTTTACTGTTACTAGTTATAGGGTATAATTTAACAGGTTTTAGGGAATAAGGTAGTTGAATGACAAAATTGAAACACCTTTACTCTGGTTGTTATATCAGTAGAATAGGTTACATTATTGTAACTGACGTCTGAATGTAATCCATAAAAGGAGGGAGATCACATCAAGCTCAGGAGACAATGGCTAGCAGATGGTTTATGCGGGGCACAGATCCCATAAAGAGTACCTGGGAGTATCCAAATTTATTTTTGTAATATGCTATACGCAAATTATATAGGGCTTTATTAAATAATTGCCTTATATATTTTAATTTTTTTAATTACTATATTTAGTTTGTTATTTTTTATATTTACTTTTCTCAAAGTATCTATGACTAATTCAGTTATATTTCTATTTAAGTTAGAACTAAAACAATTTAATATAAGTAAGATTTTACCTATGTGGAAAATAGGTGTATATATAGTATTAATAATGAATATCACATTGTTGTTTATACAAGATAAATTATAACACTATTAGTTATTTTTTCTTATCGAATTTAGATAAGAAAAAATGATGTTGATATATACTTCCAAAGTTTAATGGCTTAATCTTGCTTTACTGTTTGACATACACGTCTATCAGTTGCGTAAGCAGGGCATAAAGACCGCAAGACGCAGTAAGGAAAGGTCTTGTATTATTGAAAAAGCTACGCTGGGGATAACAGGCTAATTGCGCCAGAGAGTACAAATTGAGTGCGCAGTTTGGCACCTCGATGTCGGCTTAGCTCATCCACATGAATGCAGGAATCATGAAGGGTACGACTGTTCGTCGATTAAAGAGCTACACGAGCTGGGTTAAATACGTCGTGAGACAGTATGGTTTCTATCTTCTAGAGGAAATTAGAGTAAAATAAGGATAGCCCCTTCGTACGAAAGGAGTTGGGTATGGTAACCTATGGTTTACCTGTTGTTTATACGCTTAATATTAAACTGATAAATTATAGTTAGAATAGGTTCCCTTAATAAGTAGAGAATGGGTATCTACAGAAGAAGGAGAGTAATATAAATAGATTTATATAAATTTATTTCCTATTTCGGCTATATTTGGTAATACTTTTATACTCAAGTATTTATACATAGTATAGGCATGGCAGGAAAGCTATGTTAGTTAAGATAAGTGCTGAATGCATCTAGGCACGAAGCTTACCTTAGGATACTCTTAGACACGTAGTATAACATTACGAATCCCAGATTATCATGTTGTTAATGTGATTAGGGATTATAGGCTTTGGCTGAAAGGGCTTTGATGTTCTTAGGTATAAAGTACTAATTTATTCTATCTAGATAATATATTTATCTAGTTAGTTTTTCATTAACTAAATAACATACTTATCATTAAAAATACTTTATTTAGCCTGGTTTGCATAATAGTAATGCACCCGTTTTGTAATCGGAAGATATGAGTGCAATTCTCGTACTGGGCTATCTAAATATTTTTACTTATAAACGTGGATTGATGTAATAGTAACATACCTGGCTCATGACCAGTAAATAGGGGTGCAAGTCCTCTGTCCGCATACTTAAAGGCTATAGCTTAATAGGTAAAGCAAGCTGCTCATAATAGCTCAGATGAGTGTTCGAGTCATTCTGGCCTTATAGGGAAGTGTTTTTAAACTTACATAATCGTACGATAGAAAGGTGTTACGTATAGTTAACACGTAATACTATAGTAACTTGGAAAAACGAAGACCGTAAGTGTGGTGTCTATGACGAATTGTAGAGGCTACCTGGTAAAATCAACTAGGGCTAGTGTTGTTATATTTTTTATAGGTTTATATTAAATTTTTAATGCAAAATTTTTAAATTTAACGATGCATGTAGTAAATATAAATTAGTGTTTTAGGTTTAAAGTATTTAAAAATCATTAATCTTTTCATTTTAATCTTTTTTCGTTTTTAAGCTTTTATTATAGTTCTAAGGCCCAATAGTCAAGTGGTTAAGACGTAACATTTTCACTGTTAAATGCGCGGGTTCGAACCCCGCTTGGGTCTATTTAAAAGGTATGTCTATATATTTACTTAAGGGGATATAGTTTAATTGGTAAAACTGCGATTTTGCATATCGTTATTTTAGGATCGAGTCCTAATATCTCCAATAATGTTATATTAAATATTAAATAAATTATTAAGTCAAAAAATACGAAAGATCATGTTGCAGAAAATAAAATCTTTTATATTGAATTTCTTTTAAAGAAAAAAAAAATTATGTCGAACTTTTTTATGTTACATTTTTATCGTTTATATAAACATGAATAACTTTAAAATGCCAGATAAAAAAAAAAGCCCCAGGTAGCTCAATTGGTAGAGCGAAACTTTGAAGGTGTTTAGGTTATAAGTTCAAATCTTATCTTGGGCAAACTTAAACTATTTTACAAATAAACTTTATTTATATAGAGCGAAACTTTGAAGGTGTTTAGTTAAAGTTCAAATCTTATCTTAGATTTTCTCAGAGTTATTTAAAGGAAATAATTACTAAATAGATCTAGTAAAGGTGTAAGCTCGAATTTCTCTATTCTGAAATGTTATTAAACTCATTACTATTATTATTATCTAACTCAACTACTTCAAGACGTAACAAATCTATTTTTTTATTCCAGCTTCACGGTTAATACCGTAGCAGTAATTCCAATAGGTAATATACTCGATATACCTCCTTATCCTGTTATTAAAGATATTGCACTTATCATTTTATTTGGAATATGCGTTCATTTAGGTTGAAATTTGGATAATAACAGGAGATCTGATCAAGTTATTATACAGTTAGCTGGTATTTTTGTTTTATACAACAATTAACATTATAAGGTTGTTGTGGATATTAATGATTTATCTGGAGGATAGTTGGGTCTCCTTTATACAGATTGTCTTTATAGTAGCTTTACAGCTGTCACTTTTAATTTACACGACACTAATTACTACCCCGTTACCTCCGAAATTATTTGATCGTACACGGCTTATTCTATTAAGGAATCGTGGGACAACCATTGATACAGTATTAATCAGTGAAACTAAGAGTCCGGATTTTGAAGAATAACTCTATTTGGAAACGGATCTTGATGTTCAAGTACATACTAGTTTTTATATATCTAGATAAATTCTTAGTCCATATGTCATACATATTGATTCGGATGATATAAAATGTATATGGGTTCATTCTACAGGATTTTTAACAATGTATGACGCTCATATCATATAAATATATGATTCAAAGACTAGAACTGTATATGTTATATACTTTTATAATCCCGGCAGTCAAAATAGTAAGTTAATTATAAATAAACCTTTATAAACAAAAAAAAGATGGGTATGCTGAAATTGGTAGACAGGTCCCGCTTAGGACGGGGTGAAATTAATTCATATAAGTTCGAGTCTTATTACCCATAAATATAATATTAAGGTGTTATACTACTTAATTTATATATTTTACTTTTAAAATGTGTTCACAACTATTAATATGTAGTAGACTAATGGTAAGTCATAAATTTTTGGTATTTACTTATGGGTGTTCGAATCACCCCTACATAGAAAAGGTGGATATAGTTCAATTGGCAGAACAACTGTATGTGGCACAGTAAGTTCCCTGTTCGATTCAGGGTATCCTCCCTCTTTGGCTTTATTCCTATCCCTATTCCTATAATAAATGGAAATAAAGGATAAAAAGCCTTTAACATATATTGTCCATAGATTACATATAATGATAGGTACAGCTTTTTTTAGCTGTTGGTCTATGACGTGTACTAGCATATCATTTAACAAATAATCACCATCTAGGATTAGAAGCTGAAATACTTTATTAACATTTTGTTGATGTTGTATGACTATTCTTATTTGTATCCATATATTATTGAGGATCTTAAAGTTAAGTAGTTAGGTTAATACTACACAAATTTTTCTCAGAATAATTTAAATAAAATAATTACTAGATAGATCTAGTAAAGTGGGAGTTCGAATCTTTCTATCCTTATTAGTTATTATACATAACTAAATATATTTATAGAGATCTTAGCTTAATGGTAAAGCGTATGACTTTTAATCATTCTCATAAGGGTTCAAGTCCCTTAGATCTTAAATAACGATATAGTAGTATTTTTACTTAGAATAAATCCTATATTAAATCTTTAATTAATCACGATACTACGTTAAATAAATTGTTTAATCGTTAATAAAAAACTAATTTACACTTTTGCCTTTATTTATACCAATAATGTACAAATATATTTTATCTTATGTTAGATAATATATTAAAAAAAAAACACAAACTAGTCTTAATGATAAATCATTAACTATTAACTATATTACAAAAAAAATCATTCAGATGCAAAACCAACCTTTAAGTGATGAATATAAAATAATATTTTATCCCTCTTCAAGTAAAGAATGATATAGTAGTATTTATTCTTACAATAAATCCTACATTAAATCTTTAATTAATCACGATACTATGTTAAATAAATTGTTTAAGAGTTATTACAATATGTTACAAAACAAAATAAAAACACTTTTTAAACGTAGACGTGATAACAAAATGCGTTATTCGTCTAATAAAATTTACGCAAGCAGAGTAGAGTTATTACACACTAACACAAAACTTTTCATCACCTTATACGCATACAATAAACAGAAATCCTCTATTGAACGGCAGATAAGAAAAATTATTACATTAATAAGGTTTAAAAAAAAGATAATTAAGGGAAAAACAGTTTTTATACAAAACCATAAAAACAGACTACTTCATTTATTGAAAAAGAATTTTTTCCTATTTAGAAAATGAAATATGCCTTTTTTTAAAGTTAAAGATTATTTGGTTAGATATTTATTAATGAATCTGGAAGGAAAAAATCTTAAATTGTATAATGTACCTAATTATAATATCAAACTTTTAAAAAAATTCTTTAAATTACAAAAATATTGTTTGATTCAACCAAATGAATTAACTTTAATAAATCTAAATTTAATACCCTAAACATAAATTTAAGGAATTTGGGTTTAATTAGCTTAATAGAAAAATTATTATATGAAAAAAAGTGGAACTACACTTAGTAGAATTAAAATCTATACACTTAAATAGTGATGTTTTTTCATCCGCAGTCGCATTAAAATTAAGAGACAGAAAGAATAAAGCAGTAAAAATTTTAAGAAAAGCTATATTACAAATGGTAAGAATACCTGATTTACATACACTTATTACGTTTGATGACCGTGTTGAAATTATTAATAAGAATAATATTATAAATACTATTAAACAACAAGTAGTAAGCGGTATAAGATTTGAAGCATCGGGTAGATTAACCAGACGTTTAACAGCCATGAGGGCTGTATTTAAGTATAGATATGCAGGTAGCTTAAAAAATATACGTTCCTCATTTAATACTAAATCATCTACTATGCTAAGAGGTTATGTTAAATCTAATTCACAATATACTCTTATTAATTCTAAAACAAGAAATGGAACTTTTGGGTTAAAAGGTTGAGTAAGCAGTCATTAGTGATAAATAACTTTTATTTCTTTTTATTTAAATCAAAAAAAAATATTTATTTCCATATAAATAAATAATAGCTGTTTTGTGTGTATTGAGTTTGCAGTTTCTTTTCTATTATAAGATTTGATCTATTTAATAGAATACTTACAATATATAATGAAAACATTAGAATACTAAACTAATAATATACTATACACATCAAAAAAGTTTAAACTGCATTGTATTTAAAATGTTACACGTTTAAACTTTATAATATTATATAAATGTATACATATACATTTGTTAATATGAATTTATAATAAAGGTATATTACAAGGCATTATTTCAAAGCTATATAATATACATGGGACTAGTATAATGAATGCAATAACTATTGGTAATAAAACAGTTCAACAATAAGACATAAGTTGGTCATAACGTATCCTAGGGAAAGAAGCTCTAGCTCATATGAAAACAAATACCATTATACAAGCCTTAACCCCTATTACTATACCACTTATAGCAGTCCCTATTACTGAATTGTAATTATCAAAGTCAATTACATTAAAATTAGTTTCATTTTCTGTTAAATACATATAACTATCACCTGCAATAAATTGCAGTAAATAAAAGTAAGGGTATAGATAATAGTTAAAATCAAACAGATAACCACCTAAAAATAAAATACTATTTAAAATACAAATAAGTACTATACTAGCATATTCAGCTAAAAAGAAAAATACAAAAATAACAGCTGAATGCTCTGTCATAAAACCACTAACTAATTCTGATTCAGCCTCTGCTAAATCAAATGGAGCTCTATTTGTTTCTGCAATAGATCCTATAAAAAATATAATGAATACAGGAAATAAAGGTACTACATATCAAATAGCTCTTTGAGCTTCTATAATTACAGTTATGTCTAAGCTACCTGCTAATAATACTACTAAAAGTATAGCAGAACTTAAAATTAATTCATAACTAATTAATTGAGCTGTACTTCTTAATGACCCTAAGAATGCATATTTAGAATTAGCAGATCATCCTGCTAATAATATACCATATGTAGCTAATGAAGACATAGCTAACAGGTATAATATACCCAGATTATAATCTAGCAGCATTAAACCAGGACCATAAGGTATTACAGCATATCCTAATAATGCAAAAATTAAAGTTATAATAGGACCAAGGAAAAATAACACTATATTGGCTTGTGTAGGAGAAACATACTCTTTTAATAAAAAAGTTTAAGAGCATCAGCAAATGCTTGAAGTAAACCATATCAACCTACAGCGTTAGGTCCCAATCTTCTTTGCATGCTAGCCATTGTTTTTCTTTCAGCAACAGTTACAAATGCAACTGTTAATAAAACAGGTATAGTAACAGCCAATACTTCAAGAATAGACATAATAGTTGGAAAGTATAACATTTTTAAATTTAAAATACTGATCGTAAAATTACATAGAGTAAAAAGTATATTTTACTTAATCAGGTTAATTATTTATTTAATACGAATAGATTATATATTTTAGAATAAAGGGTTAATTAAGAAAAAAAATTTTTTTAGAGGGCTTTAAGTAGATGTACATCCACTCTTCTCCCCTAATTGCTTTGTAAATTTACATCTACAAAACAATTTTCCAACAAATAAAAGGTCTTTATCTACTGGGATTTGTTATACTATTAGGTAACATAGTTACATTTAATAACAAGTTCATTGTAAAAAGAATCCTACTTTATTAAAAAACGCTTAACTACTAAGTGATTTTAATCAAATCCTAAAGGGCTTTGTATTATAATAGTGCTTTTTTATTATAAATTATATAAGGATACTTTACTTAATAATTAAAAACATTAGTATCAAAACAGTAAATTAAAGTTGATACTGAATAATGTATAGCGTCTAATATTGGAGCAGGATAAATTCCAAAGAACACCGTAGGTATTACTAATATTAGCAATATAGTAAACTCTCTTTTAGTTAAATCAGGTATAGTAACTGTAAACATTCTTGAATAGGCTCCTCCAAAAGCTATTCTTTGATACATATATATAGTGTATGCTGCAGAGAAGATAATAGAAGAGCTTGCAAATACACCAAATAAAGATGATCTTTCAAATACCCCATATAATGATAAGAATTCTCCTATGAAATTTAAAGATAGAGGAGCTCCACAATTAGCAAGACATAGTATGAAGAATAATATTGCAAACAATGGCATTACTTGAGTAACTCCTCTGTAGAAAGAGATTACTCTTGTATGAGATCTATCATATAATACACCTCCTGCACAAATAAATAGACCCGGTGAAACTAATCCATGAGCCAATCCTAAATTAATAGCACCTTCAATACCTTGTATACTGTTACTGAATACACCTAGGAGATAAACTGCAGCATGAGAAACAGAACTGTATGCAATAAGTTCTTTAATATCTATTGTCCTTAATGTACTAAGACTAGCATATACTATTGTAATAACACCAATTAGGAAAATTATATAAGTATATTCCATATAAGCTTTAGGTAAAACAGGTAATATTAATCTCAGTATACCATATAAACTTAATTTAAGAACAATTGCTGCTAAAATAATACTTCCTCCTAGAGGTGACTCAACATGAGCCTTTAAAAGTCATGTGTTTAGGAAAATTGTAGGAGTTTTTACAGCAAAAGCTATAAAAATACCATAGAATAAGAAGAGTTGTGTTAAATAAAGGAAATTTCCTTTAAAAAGAGTATCAAAATCGGTTGTACTCATAATAGATGACATTGCTAATATAGATAGTAATAAAAATAAAGAACCGAATAATGTATATAAAAATAAATAAAAACTAGCCTTTACTCTATTATCTGACCCAAATATACCTATCAATATAAATAATGGTGGTAGGATACTCTCAAAAAAAATGTAAAAGAGTAAAACATCTAATACTAAGAAAACCGCTAATAATAAAGTTTCTAACAATAGTATTATAATAACATAAGATTCAACATCCTTTGTTATCGATTTTCAGTTAGATACTAGTGAAATAGGTATGATTATTGTTGTTAATAAAATGAAATATATAGATAAACCATCTACACCTAGATAAAAATCAAAATAACTTATTTGATGATATTCTTGCACAAATTGAAACTGGTTTGTACTAAAATCAAATAAAATAAAGATTATTAATGAAATAAAGAAATTTAAGATAGATGTAGTTAACGCTATGAATTTTATATTTCTTAATGAAACTCTATTATCTCTATTAATTAGTATTGCAAGTACACCTAATATAGGTGTTAGAAGTAAAGATGATAATAACATTTTTAGAATAAAAAGAATAAATACCTCTATTTGGTACAATATGATAATGTATCATACGTACTTTTAATATGCACCATATGTATAATAAGGTAATAGGTAAGGACTAAATAAAGTTTCATGATGTATGAACAATATAGTGCTTTTTTTTATTATATAAAATATAAGGATATGAAGGAGTTGAACCTTATATTTATGATCTGCAATCAAAATGCATAGCCCTATGCAACATATCCCTTTTTTTTTTATTGTACTATTAGACTTCTTAAACCTAAAAAAGTCTAACTAATTAGTGCATTATAATATCTTACGATCTATAAAACACATTAATGTAATTCTAATGCATCTTTAATATATGAACAAGATAGAACTACAAAAACCTGTGATTGTATAAAGGCAATTCCTAGTTCTAGTCCAGAAAAGGCTATTATAAATGCTAATGGTAATAATCCTAATATAAAGAAGATGATTCCAGAACTCATTATATTGTATGTAAATCCACTTAATATATTTAAAAGCATATGACCTGCTAATATATTAGCTGCTAATCTTAACCCTAGAGAAACATTACGGGCCAGATATGATATAAACTCAATTAATACTAGTAAAGGTACTAATCCTAAAGGACAACCAGCTGGAACAAATAAAGAAAAGAACTTTAGTCCATGCTCTTTGAACCCTAAAACTGTAGCACCTAATACTACAGTAAAACTAAGTGAAAATGTTAAAATAAAATGAGATGTTGATGCGAAACTATATGGTACCATACCTATAAGATTATTTATTAAAATGAAAATAAATAAAGCATACATAAATGGAAAGTAAACTTGACCACTTTTGTTGTTAATTTGGTTTACAACAATACTGTGTATTGTTGCATATAATGTTTCTTGACTTAAAGATCACTTGTTTGGAGTAATTTTTGAGTTATTAGTTGCTAAAATACTAAAATAAAAAGTAATGAAAGCAGCTATTGTAAGATATAGACCTATATTAGTTATAGATAAGTTCATATTAGCTAATAATGGTGTATCAATACTAAATAGATTTCTTATTTCAAATTGATCTAAGGGGCTTAATATTGTTTGATATTTAAACATATGTACATAGAATGTATTACTACAAGTATAAAATGATTTTTTCGAAATGATTTGAAAATGAATATTGATATAGTAACAAATACCCTTTTTTTTTTTATTATTTAAGATAATACAATCTAACTATTTCTAGTTAATGAATGTTGCTCTATCTCTATCTATATTATTCAATAATATCTATAACAAAATTATTCTTTTTTTTATATTTTATATAGATTTATCACTTGGATACAAGTAAGCCGGGTCATGTATGTAATATTTAACTAAAATAAAGATTAATTAAGGCTTTCTATTTAATAGTTTTAATAAAATACTAAAGTTTTTATAGTTCTAATTTCTGTGAATTACCCAAGTTTGTACTTCGCTTTTGAAAAGCTATATGTAAATCAGTGGACTTCCCTACTATTCTCTATATTATATTAACTACAATAAAATTAAGATGAATTACATTTGTATCACAAGTTTATTAAAAATAACCTATAGTAATAATTAACCTGCAGTAATAATTAACATAAAAGCATTTAAAATTTATACAGAATATTAAATTATATAAAATATAAAGGATTGTGTTGATTAAAGTGTGTATATTAAAACCTATTAATGTAAATCATGCGTGTGATATAGCACTTTTTTTAACACATTACATCACTATTAATTTATAATTTTACTAATGTAAAATTATATTTTTAGGTTTAAGATTAATGTATGAGTTGATTTCTTTTTCATAAATTGTTTTTTAGGGGCTTTACTAAATATAAATTTATTCTTCTCCCTTTTGCTCTTTACATTTTAAAAGCAATTTTCCAGTAAATAAATAATATTTTTACACTGGGATTTGTTATATTATTAATAACAAATATTATTAAGGATAACAAATGTTATTATTTTTATAACAAGTTAACGATAATTTAAGCATTATTAACATTTAACTGTTTAAGTTGCTTTTATGATTTGTGTCTTAAATCAATAAAAGTATTTTCTATAAGAGTAACACCATACATTACAACTGTAAAGTATAAAAAGTATAAAACAGTACTTATTTGACCAAATTCAATAAATGGAGACTCTACATGTTTAGCCCCTAATTGCATTAAGATTAAGAAATTAGCAATAAACACAAAGAAAGCTGCTTTACTTAAAGGTCTAAATTGCATACCTCTTGATACACTAATATCTGTAATAGGTAATAATAATAATATAAGAATAGCAGAAAACATAGCTATAACTCCTAATAATTTGTTAGGAATAGATCTTAATATTGCATAGAAAGGAAGAAGGTATCATTCCGGTACTATAGCTGGAGGAGTTTGCATAGGATTTGCCACAACGTAGTTTTCACTATCACCTAATACATTAGGCATAAAGAATACAAATAAAGATAATACAAATATAAATGCAAAAATTGTAATAAGATCTTTAAATATGTATGTAATAAGGTGCAAAAGATATTCTTTCATAGTTTCCTGATACACCTAAAGGATTTCCTGATCCAGCTGTATCATGTAAAACTATTAAGTGCATTAGTACTAAAGCAGCCAATACAAAAGGTAAAACGAAGTGTAATGAGAAGAATCTGTTTAATGTAGCATTGTTAACAGAGAAACCTCCTCAAAGGAATTCAACAATATCTTGTCCTATTCAAGGAACTGCACTAACAAGGTTAGTAATAACTGTTGCACCTCATAAGCTCATTTGACCATAAGGTAAAACGTACAAATTTACTTAATATAGACATAAAGGCATCTATAAAAAGCTAGAATAACTTTGAATTCGTGTATTCTATTAGCTATAGAATATAACTAAAAATCCCGACTGTGCATTAAGCATCATTTCAGACACCCATTAGTGACCCAGCCTGTCGCGATCATATAGATAACCGACGATCTCTAACTTTTAATCCTATGTTAATTTTATTTAGCTTAACTTGATCTAAATAAATAAAAATTAAAAATTCTTTGATCGTATTCACTAACATTGCCAAAGAAATTTAATACTTCTTCAATAGCCCCGTCGGGCTATTCCACTTTAATTTCTATTTTCTTCTATAAGTTACATAAAAAGTTTTACTTGTGGGACTATAATTTAAATCCAAATCAACAACAATGTTTAAATATACTTAACAATTCAACGTCTTTTCAGTATCTTTTTTGGGGTTTGTAAAGCCCGATATATGGTCTTTTGAGAACAACCTAAAGATCTAGATGCTTCTGTTATGCTAGAAAATTCACCATATACTGTGTAATCCATATTATATACTAATATAGGTTTAGAATTCTTCTTCATATTTTGAATACCCTCTGTTGAATAAATAGGTTTGATTCTATTTAAAGCAGATTGTTTCATGGATTCAATAGTACTAAGAGAAAAAGTTTTACTTTTATTCAAACTACCGATAGCTAATCTACGCTCTTCACTGTAATTAGCTTTCATATTTTAATCTAGTAGTTTCAGTGTGTTTATAACCAAAACTTGAACCCGCTTCAGTTAAAATGTTATAATTAGGTAACAAAGATTTTAAGTAAAAGTCTTCCAAATCCAATAATTTTTTATTGTTTTCTTTGTTTACTTTCTCAGGAAACAACTCTAATACCATAAACGTAAAGGAAGATAAACCATATTTTTTTACTGCATTTTTAATTACTTTACTACCATGAAAATTAAATAGGTGGTTAGAGAATCTAGCATGGAATCTACCAGTAGCTGCTGATCCTATATAATAATCCAAAGTAACTTTATTTAAAATTAAATAAATACCACTAAGACCCTTAGTATCATTTAAAAGTTTAGATCTAACAGTATTATCTAATAGATTTTCATATATAAAAATAGGATTAAGATTCTTTTCGGATATAAATTTTGTTAATTCTTCACTGATTTGTGTACGAGATGGTGTTACAGA
>JAPEUY010000023.1:57500-58887 GCA_027946455.1 Neocucurbitaria cava | reverse complement strand
ATTTATACTACTATATATATAATCTTACTTATAGTTTTCTAAAAGCTAAGTATTAATTTTTATAAACTATTTTTTATTTATTTTCTATTTTATTAAAAGCTAGTTTAATAAAGTATTCTTAACTATACTATAAACTACTTAGCTTTATAGTTACTTAAGAGGTTAATTTATATATATTTTTATCCTTTATTTAATTATATTTATTATTTTATATAGCTATAGTATAAAATTTTAGAATTTAAAGCTAAGAATATATTAGATAATTATATACTTTTTAGTTTTAGTAATTAGGTTATATATTAAGCTAAGATATAATTTTATTAAGTTTATTATATAACTTTTAGTAATAGATACTAAGTAGTAGTATATTATAAGAATATAAACTAGCTAAATATATAAGCTTTTAGTATAAAATTAATTTTACTTTTTATTAAACTAGTAGTATACTATACTATTAACATATTTTATATTAATTAAAATAGTATAGTAATAGATTATATTTATAACTTTTATAAATAGTCTATTTTAGATTATAGATTTAGTATATTTATATATACTAGTATCTCTACTAATCTCTAGTACGAATAAAAAGCTTCCATAATCGCTATCTCGGCGAATACGGGTGTTTGGTTTGTATGGCGCTGCGCATGTCTCCCCGGATTCTCATACAAAACGTGCGACCTCCGAGCTCTTTTCCGCCACATCTACCCCGCGACGCGAAAACCGTACCCAAACACCTCCGTACACTACATGAGGAGGGCAGTTGGGAGTTCAATATCTCAACTGCCTCCCGCCCTACTTGAAGGCGAGCCACTAGGCATTAAAGCTTGAAAGATCTGGGTGCTGGTATGGTGACGGTGCATTGAAACGGCGTACTGCCGGGTTGCCCACCTATTTCCTCCCTTAGCAGCGGCGACCGTTAGGTATACTGCTTGTTGCTTAGGTTGCTGGCGCTTGCGCCGGTGGTCCCATATTCGCACGCCTTGTTTCCCAGAAATCGGCTGGCTACGTTCACTCTGGTCGGCGCGTTATCCGGGGCTAGGCCACTGCCCTCTGCTTGTTCAGGTAGGCTAACGCCTATATACGAAGCAGCGTCACTGACGTTGCGCCTGTTCGTGCAGTTGGCAACTGAAGTCCTATTCTTTTCTAGAATGGGCACCGTTCGGGGTTTGTGGATGAATGGCTTTGCCAAAAATCTGCCAAACTTTTGGGGATACTCCTGCCGAATATCCGTTCCTTGTGGGCGTGATGAGGTAACTGCGAGTCTTCTCCTCCTGAGGAACATATGGGGCGTTCTTTTCTAGTGGCAACGCTAGTATTGTACCGCTTCGGACTGTACCTTGGGAACTCAGTGGGGGCAATTGAATCAGTTGCTTGCAGCTTTAGT
>JAPEUY010000023.1:25000-50000 GCA_027946455.1 Neocucurbitaria cava | reverse complement strand
TACTATAAACTACTTAGCTTTATAGTTACTTAAGAGGTTAATTTATATATATTTTTATCCTTTATTTAATTATATTTATTATTTTATATAGCTATAGTATAAAATTTTAGAATTTAAAGCTAAGAATATATTAGATAATTATATACTTTTTAGTTTTAGTAATTAGGTTATATATTTGTTAGGCTATATAGCCTTAGCTACCTTCACTACCTATTCACTTCTGCCTAAGGCTACCTACCTTCCTGTACGCCTAGCTACTTACGGCCTAGCGTAAGTACTAGTCCTTCCTCCTCCTATTAGTATAAAGGCAGCCCTTCCCCTCGCCCTTATGGCTCTCTATCTACTATTCTGTACCTACCTTTTAAATACAGCTATTCCTCCAGAAGTGCTCTCTCTACTATAAAGTCTACCTTATATAATAGTAGATTATAGTAATAGCTTACTTTAACTTCATACTAGCTAGCTGGGCTAGCTAGAGGAAGGAGTAGTTTCTAGTTATTAGCTCTTTACTGAGCCTAGTAAACCGCCGGCTTAGATCAGATCCTATTCAACTTACCTTACCTAGTTTTGAGTAGAGGGGAATTTTGCTTACAGAGTACTTAGGCGCCCTAAACCTAGTAGCTATATTAAGTATATAAGGCCCTAGGTAGGCAGTAAATTAACAGGAGGGGCTAGATTTGCGCGTTTACGAGTACGTATATACCTATACAAACTGCTATAAGAGTAGCGCAGCTTTAAGAGTACTCGGGCCTAGATTCCGCACATTTTGCGATAATTTTCAACGAAATTATATTATTTTTAGCTATTTACCTGTTGCCTTAGGGGCAAAAACAGTACTAATAAGCCGCCCTTTCCCTAGTCACGTGTGGGTCACGTAGTTACTCTAGTATTTACTTTCTCTAGCTATCCACCTACTACCTTAGGGGGCAATATAGTACTAATAAACTAGCCTTTCCCTAGTTACGTATAGGGTATATATAACTACCTTAGCTTTTACTTACTACGCTAGCGTAAAGCTCTATAAAATTCTGTACTCTCTATCCTCTATATAAAGGCGCCGCTACCCTACCTTCCCTCTCTCTTACTCTACTAATTTTCCTTAACCTACTATTCTTACAGCACCCTTAAGATAAGCAGTAATAATAATAATAGTAGGGATTTAGGCCTTCCTCTAGACTAAAGTAAATAACTAGCTTTTTAGAACTAGGGCGCGCTTACACGCTATCTCTCCTTAGTCACTAAAGCCGCTAAAGCTTCTAGTTAAATAAAGGGAAGTAACTAACCTAGCCCTCTTACACTAGCGGTAATTCCTCTACGCGTTCTAATAAATAACTTCAATCCCCATAAAGTTTCGGCCTTAGCGAATAAGCCTTACTAATCCTATTAACCTAGCCTAGTTAAAGATAATAACCTAGAGTTCGAAGAGACTATTTTCTAGATACTAGAGGACGATAGGATTAACTATAAGCCTAAGGATATACTCTATAAGCGCTAGGCTAAAGCCTTTACAGACTATTAGAACACTACCCCAGATAAGCTCCTTACCTACATAAGTTATCACACTTAAAACACGACAAAAGCCACAATTATCAACTAGTTATTCTAAGACCTCTTACCTAAGGAGTCTTTTTACGCTAACTACCCTTTAGCTTATACGTAGCTTCCTAAGGAGTACGCCGCTATTCTCCTCGCTTCTAGCTTTCTCTTAATTAAATACTAAATTAATAAGATAAGGGTAAAGCGCTATAAGCTTAATGATTCCGCAAGCTAGCTTACTAACATTACAAACAAACTAATTAAAGAACGCGAAAACTATAACAAACTAGTAGTTAAATATAATACTATTTCTACTTAAGCTAAGTAATTATAAGGGTATCTTATTACCGTTACTAACTAGAGGGATGTATTACGGGCATAAATCGCTACTAGCCTATAAGCTCCTCTAGCCCTAGCGCTATTCTAGTTAAGTTAAGCTATACCTCTAGGCCTACCTACGCGCCTTTTAGTTAATAACGTTAAGGATAATAATAGTATTCCCTAGTCTAGGCTCTTTTTACTAATAATACTAACTACTTAAGTTAACTATTCTGTATTCTTCCCTAAGGCTTTGCTGGAAATAGTATCTTAAATAAGTTCTAAGCCCCTATACCTAAAACCACTAAATTTAGGTTACTAGATAGCACTATTACTTAACTTATACCTTCTATATTTAATTTACTAAAGAGTATACTAATCTTAATAGCTATAGCACCTAGAAAGCCTCTAGTTATAAGATACTACGCGTATATAATAGTACTATAGATTTTAATAAATTTATTAATAGTATCCTTAACTACTACTAGGCTAATAGATCCTCTACCTCTAATAAGAGTCTAGAGCTAACTTAGTTTTTACCTATACTAAAGGCGCTACTTAAGTAGTACTCCGCAAACCTATTAGCTTTAGCTATAAGTACAACTAACTTTTTACTTACTTCTATATACTTTAGTAAGTTTATAGTAATAAGAACCTAGATATTACTACTTAGAATCGCCTATAGTTATTAGAGTTTCCTTAATATAGTCTAGGTACTAATTTTCCTACAATCTATTAGGCTTAGGCTAGTTTCCGCTCCTAGATAAACGCTTACGCTATAGCTTAGTTAGAATACTAGTAACTATACTTATACTATAGACTCTAAACTACCCTCTAAAGTTACTCACGCTTATATTCCTTTAGTTCTAACTAATACTATAGCTAGGTTATAAGCCTATTATAACTAGTTAGATACCTACTTTACTAGGGAGGCTTAACTCCATATTTTTAACAAATCTAATCAGCCTAACTACTTAGACCGCTTAGACTAACCAAATTACTATACTCTAGCCGCCCCTAGACTACGCTCTTATTATTAGGAATATAACGAGAGCCGTACTATAGATAGACCTATAGAAAAAACCCTAGCTCTAATAGATAAGCTATAAGTAGAGCCTAAGAAATAGGATAAGAACTGTTTTAACTATAGGAAGCTAGGCTATTAAGCTAAGGACTACCTAGATCCTCCTAGGGAACGCGATAAGGGTACTAAACCTTCCTACAAAGAGCTAGTTATTAAGTGCTATATCTACACTTATACCTATATAGAGTCTAATAACGAAGATAGCGCGGATAGTAATATAAAATATTATAGCTATACTAAAGGTTTATTCTATAATTTAGAGGAATTAGGGGGCGATTAGCCCTAGGTAGTAGGACGCAGCCTAGGGCAAGCCATTCTTTAAGACCTACTTAGTTTAATTAACCCCTTCTTACAGCTAAGGATCTTACTATAGTAGCTAGGAAGGCCACTATAGATTAGGTAGGGAACCTAGATCACTAGTCTCTATTACGTTAACTAGCACTATAAGCCCAAGCTACTTAGGGTATATCTTCCTCCCCTACTTTACGAGTCTTAATAGATAGTAGCACTAATAGCAACTTTATATCTTAGAAGTTCTTTAATAATTATTATTACTCTAATTCACCTATAGATATAGTCCCCTCCTTAACCTAATTACTTATAAAGGATATAATAGATCCCTAGTAGAATATATCTCTAAGTAAGTTAATTTTCTTCTCTATATTAATACGTATATAGAGGCAACTTCCGTATTCTTACTTAAGGATTATGGGTATTTAATCTTATTCTAGGATACTAATAGTATGCCCTTTATAAGCCTACTATTTTATATTAATAAGGCACTATCGCTTTCCTAGATGCTTACTATCAGGACTATTACTAGATTACTAAACATAAGCTATTAGCTACTTACAAAAATACCCCACTAGTCTCCTTCACGCCTAAGGAATTACCCGTACTAACGAATAAGGAAGAACTATACTCTACTAGTACCTACTAGGGACTTACTAGTAAATTAAAATTCAATATAAGTTAAATTCCCCTAGAGAACATAGGATATTAAACTAAAGGACTAGATATTACGCTAGTATTAGCCTAAGCTATCTAGATATATACTAAGCGCTAGGGCACCTACCTTTCTCTTCCACCGCGCTATAGCTAAAGAAGATTTTAATAAATACTTAAAGCCTAGAGAACTAGTAGACCTAGCCTCGCTATTTACACTAGAAATTCGCGAAGAATATAGCAACCTTTTAGTGGTTTTTAATAGGGAAGCAGCTGCTACGCTTCTACCGCTTTCTAAGTACAATTATACTATTAAACTAAAACTAGGCGCAAAGATCCCTAATAAACGACCACGATCTTTTACTAGCAAATAAATAGATACTATTAAATATTAGGTTCTCGAGAATTTAGAGCGATAATTTATAAGAGATAGATAAGGCCTAGCACGTAGTAACCTCCTTATAGCTACTAAGCCAGATAGGGGCATCCGTATCTATGCAGATTTTCAGACGCTTAATAAGGGCATAATTAAGGACTAATATCCTATACTATTTTTCTAGGAAATATTATCACGCCTTAGTAGCGCTAAATACTTCTCTAAGTTTAATATTATTTATACCTTTTATCGCATACGAATAGACCTAGACTTAGAGTAGTTAATAGCTTTTTCTACCTAGTCTAGAACTTACCAATTTCAGGTTATACCTTTTAGATTATATAACGCACCTACTACGTTTTAGCGCGCAATCAACTCCGCTCTTAATAGTTATTTAGATAAGTTCTACACTACGTATATAGATGATATCCTCTTATATACTAAAACTCTTAAGGATAATATTACTAATAATAAGCGTATACTACGCCGTATATTAGATAAAGGAATATACCTAGATCCCTTAAAAAGTATGTTTTATATTAAAGAGGTTAAGTTTTTAGGCATGCTTATCACATCCGAAGGTGTGAAGATGGACCTAGCTAAGATCTAAGCTATTAAGGAATAGGAGATACCTACTATAGCTTAAGGTATTCTATAATTCCTTAGTTTTTCTAATTTCTCCTACTACTTTATCTAGAATTACTCTAAAATTACGCTTCCCTTACTAGAGTAGTAAAGTTAAAGGTAGTAGAACGTTCCTAAAAGGATATAACTAAGCCTCCTAAGAAGTTTAACTAGTATAAGCCTATTATTATTACTAATAAGCTCTATGTATCTTTCTAGGCTCTAAAAGATACTTTTTAAGAAGATATTATCTTACTCTATTTTAACCCTAAAAGAGAGATATTTATCTTTACTAACACTTTAGGGTAGGCTTTAGGCGGAGTAATTAAATAACGTAACGATAAGGGCGACCTACAACCTATTAGCTTCTTCTCTAAGAAATACTCTCCTACTAAGTATAACTATAATATCTATAACTTAGAACTAATAGTAATTATCTACGCTTTTAAAGAATAGAACTAGAAATTATAGGTAGCTTATACCCTATTTAAGTAATTATAGACTATAAGAACCTTTAAACCTTTATGTCCACAAAGAAACTTAACCGCCGCTAAGCTCACTAGTCCTTATTCCTTTCCTAGTTTAATTTTAAAATTACCTACGCACCTAGTAACACTAATATCAAAGCTAATACTCTTAGCTACTAACCCTAGGATATACCTAAGGATAAATTAGACCCCTACTTTACGGAGAATAGCTAGATACTCCTTAAACTAAAGAACTTATCTCTAGGGATATAGCCGTAGATTTAGACTACGCTTTAGCTACTATCTATATCTATTAATAATAAGGACCTAGATAAGATATCCCTAAATACTTAAAGGTTTTTAAAGATTATTTTTTTAGCGTACTAAGGCTAAAGGCTCTAATAGTAAGGATAATTCTAAAGAACTACCTCCTTATATTAATAGAATAAGAGATCTAGATCTCCCTCCCTACTAGTTAGATGACCGTTTAATGGACGAGTTACTATATAAAGCCTATACTAAAGATACTATAGCTAAGAAGGCCTTTAACTTTCTAGATAGTAGTACGCGTAGACTACCTAAGTAGTTTCGCAAGAATAGCTACTATTTTTCGCCTACTAACCTTTACATAACTAGTAAAGGCGCCGATTACCACTTATAGCTAGATAAGATACGCCTATACATCCCTTACGACGCTTAACTCAGATAAAGGATTTTTAACCTCTACTATAACTACATATTAGTAAGATATAAAGGTCCCTATAGCACGTTTTCCTTATATTTAACTAGTATTATTAGCTATATATATATATATCTATTAAGAAATATTACGACGCGTGTCTATCGTATAAGCGTACTAAATCACTACGTGACGGAAAACACGGCTATCTTCGCCCTATACCTATGCCTTATAGGCGCTAGACTAATATTTCTATTAACTACATTATTACGCTTCCTAACTCTACCACTAATAGCTACACCTATAAATATATCTTAGTAGTTATTAATCAATTAACTAAACGCTATTACTTATTTCCTTATAAAATATTAACTACTAAGGAAGTTGCCTAGCACTTTATAACAGTATTTAAATTATATAGTCTTCTACTTAATATTATCTTAGACTAGGGTTCCTAGTTTACTAGTAAATTTTAGAAGTAAGTTTACTATAAGCTCTATATTAAGATAAAGATTTCCACCTTATACTACCTAGAGACGGACGGCTAAACAGAACGTATTAATTAGATACTAGAAACGTTCCTCCGCTATTATATAGGATTTATATAAGATAGTTAGGCTAGCTACTTATACTTAGCCGAATTTTAGATAAATAATATAGTTAACTTATCTATAGGTATAACTCTGTTTTTCGCGGACTTAGGCTACTACCCTTATAGTAGTATCTACCCTAGTAAAGCTATTTAAGATAACCTTACTAAGGCTTAGAGGGACCAAATCATCTAGGCTAATAAACTACTAGCTACCTACTCTAACATCATTAATTTTCTTAAAGAACAGCTCTAATAGGCCTAAGCTAAATAGTAAGTATACGCAAATACTTCGCGGTACCCTACGCTAGCTTATACGATTAGCGATAAAGCCTAGGTTAGTACTATTAACTAGCGCACCTTAGGAGTTGTAAGAAAGCTATTAGTATAGTAGGCGGGTCCCTATTCTATTATCCACATTATCCGCGATAGGCACGCTTATAAATTACAACTCCTATAAGAGATACTAGATTAAGGTATCTTCCTAGTATTTTACCCTTTACTTCTTCGCCCTAGGGATTCTAAGCCACTTCCAGATTAGGATCTACTATAGCTACTCCCTATACAAATTATTAACAAAGAGGGTATTATGTATAAGGAATAGTTCGTTAACGAATTTCTAGATTACTCTACTATCCCTAAGGGTCCTAATAAAGGCGCTAAAGGCTATCTTATTAAATAGACTAGCTTACTAACGCCAACCTAGGAACTACCTAACGAGTATCTTAGCTACTACGACGCTTTCCTCTACTACTACAAATATCCCTAAAAGCGTCGTCCCTATAGCTTATAGATACCTAATAATTAGCAGCCCCTCCCTAAGGACACTGAAGACGGCGCCTACAGAGACCTATCTCTTAGCTATAATAGTAATAGTGAGTAGCGCGCGAGCGGCTCTACCTATTAGATTAAAACCCTATAAACTTTACCTCTCTTATATAGTATACGAAGGTGTTTAGGTATAGTTTTCGCGTTATAGGGTTCCTATAGTGGAAAACACCTTAGAGGTCGTTTATTTTATATACAAATCTAGGGAGACATACGCAGTACTATACAAACCTAACTACTAGATTTACTAAGTTACGGTTCTTACTTTCGAGTTTTTTTATTCACTTTTCCTTATACCTTTCTATAGCTATCTATTAGCTTAGCTATTATTTTAAGGGCTATTTAGGGCCACCTTTTAAGGGGAGACGTGTTAGGCCGTATAGCCTTAGCTACCTTCACTACCTATTCACTTCTACCTAAGGCTACCTACCTTCCTATACGCCTAGCTACTTACGGCCTAGCGTAAGCACTAGTCCTTCCTCCTCCTATTAGTATAAAGGCAGCCCTTCCCCTCGCCCTTACGGCTCTCTATCTACTATTCTGTACCTACCTTTCGAATATAGCTATTCCTCTAGAAGTGCTCTCTCTACTATAAAATCTACCTTATAATTAATATATTTTATATTAATTAAAATAGTATAGTAATAGATAGTATAGTAATTATTTATAACTTTATAAATAGTCTATTTAGATTTATAGATTTAGTATATTTATATATACTAGTATCTCTACTAATCTCTAGTACGAATAAAAAGCTTCTATAATTACTATCTCAGTGAATACAGGTATTTGGTTTATATAGCGCTGCGTATGTCTCCCTAGATTCTTATACAAAACGTGCGACCTCTAAGCTCTTTTCCACTATATCTACCCCACGATGCGAAAACCATACCTAAACACCTCTATACACTATATAAGGAGGGTAGTTAGGAGTTTAATATCTTAACTGCCTCCCGCCCTACTTAAAGGCGAGCTACTAGGTATTAAAGCTTAAAAGATCTGGGTACTAGTATAGTAATGGTGCATTAAAACGGCGTACTACTAGGTTACCCACCTATTTCCTCCCTTAGCAGCGGCGACCGTTAGGTATACTACTTATTACTTAGGTTACTAGCGCTTACGCTAGTGGTCCTATATTCGCATGCCTTATTTCCTAGAAATTAGCTGGCTACATTCACTCTAGTCGGCGCGTTATCTAGGGCTAGGCTACTACCCTCTACTTATTTAGGTAGGCTAACGCCTATATATAAAGCAGCGTCACTAACGTTGCGCCTATTCGTATAGTTAGTAACTAAAGTCCTATTCTTTTCTAGAATAGGCACCGTTCGGGGTTTGTGGATAAATAGCTTTGCTAAAAATCTGCTAAACTTTTGGGGATACTCCTACCAAATATCCATTCCTTATAGGCGTAATAAGGTAACTATAAGTCTTCTCCTCCTAAGGAATATATAGGGCGTTCTTTTCTAGTAGTAACGCTAGTATTATACTACTTCAGACTATACCTTAGGGAACTTAGTAGGGGTAATTAAATTAGTTACTTACAGCTTTAGTACCTTAGGCGCTGTTGCAGTAGGTAATAGGAAGCAGCTCTACTACGACCTGCTTTGTACTTTCTACTCCCTTTAGGGGGTCTGCCCTACGTACTTCGCGTAGCTAGGTTTAGGATTATTACCTAGTTAATTCTGCTAGTAGTTATATGCTTATCTCAAAGATTAAGCTATATATATCTAAGTATAAGCA
Organism: Neocucurbitaria cava; assembly: GCA_027946455.1. Taxonomy (NCBI): domain Eukaryota; kingdom Fungi; phylum Ascomycota; class Dothideomycetes; order Pleosporales; family Cucurbitariaceae; genus Neocucurbitaria; species Neocucurbitaria cava. The sequence continues at coordinate 40,814 of JAPEUY010000023.1, read as the reverse complement.
ATTATACCGTAAAACTGCGAATAGCTTATTAAATTAGTTATCGTTTATTTGATAGTACCTTACTACTTAGATAACTATAGTAATTCTAGAGCTAATATATACTAAAAACCCTAACTTTAGGAGGGGTATATTTATTAGATAAAAAACCAACGCCCTTTAGGGCTTCTTAGTGATTTATAATAACTTTACGGATTGTATAGCCTTACGCTAGCGACGGTTTATTTAAATTTCTACCCTATTAACTTTTAATAGTAAGGTATTAGCTTACTATGGTTTTAATGGGTAACGGGGAATTAGGGTTCAATTCTGGAGAAGGAGCCTAAGAAATGGCTACTATATCTAAGGAAGGTAGTAGGCGCGTAAATTACCTAATCCCGATATGGGGAGGTAGTAATAATAAATACTAATATAGGGCTCTTTTAGGTCTTGTAATTGGAATAAGTACAATTTAAACCTCTTAACGAGGAATAATTGGAGGGTAAGTCTGGTGCCAGTAGCCGTGGTAATTCCAGCTCTAATAGCGTATATTAAAGTTATTGCAGTTAAAAAGCTCGTAGTTAAAACTTAGGCCTAGCTAGTAGGTCCGCCTTACTACGTATACTTATCTGGCTAGGCCTTCCTTCTAGAGAACCTTATGCCCTTTACTAGGCGTATTAGGGACTAGGACTTTTACTTTGAAAAAATTAGAGTATTTAAAGCAGGCCTTTGCTCGAATACGTTAGCATAGAATAATAGAATAGGACGTATAGGTTCTATTTTATTGGTTTCTAGGACTACTATAATAATTAATAGGGATAGTTAGGGGTATTAGTATTCAATTGTTAGAGGTAAAATTCTTGGATTTATTGAAGACTAACTACTGCGAAAGTATTTACTAAGGATATTTTTATTAATTAGTGAACGAAAGTTAGGGGATTAAAGACGATTAGATACTATCATAGTCTTAACTGTAAACTATACTAACTAGGGATCAGGTGATGTTCTTTTTTTTAACTCGCTTGGTACCTTACGAGAAATTAAAGTTTTTAGGTTCTAGGGGGAGTATAGTCGTAAGGCTGAAACTTAAAGAAATTAACAGAAGGGCACTACTAGGCGTAGAGCCTATAGCTTAATTTGACTTAATACAGGGAAACTTACTAGGTCTAGATGAAATAAGGATTAATAGATTAAGAGCTCTTTCTTGATTTTTTAGGTGGTGGTGTATGGCCGTTCTTAGTTGGTGGAGTGATTTGTCTGCTTAATTGCGATAACGAACGAGACCTTAACCTACTAAATAGCTAGGCTAGCTTTAGCTAGTCGCTGGCTTCTTAGAGGGACTATTAGCTTAAGCCAATGGAAGTTTGAGGTAATAATAGGTCTGTGATGCCCTTAGATGTTCTAGGCCGTACGCGCGCTACACTAACAGAGCTAATAAGTTCTTTACCTTAGCTAGAAGGTCTAGGTAATCTTATTAAACTCTATCGTGCTGGGGATAGAGTATTGTAATTATTACTCTTTAATAAGGAATGCCTAGTAAGCGCGTGTCATTAGTATACGTTGATTACGTCCCTGCCCTTTGTACACACCGCCTATCGCTACTACTAATTAAATAGCTTAGTAAGGCCTTCAGACTGGCTCGAGGAGGTTAGTAACGAACTACCTTAAGCTAGAAAGTTTGTTAAACTTAGTTATTTAGAGGAAGTAAAAGTCGTAATAAGGTTTCCGTAGGTAAACCTATAGAAGGATTATTACCAATTTCGGGGGACTTCGGTCCCTATCTAAACCCTTATCTTTTAGTACTATTTGTTTCCTTAGTAGGCTTTACCTACTAATAGGACACTACTTAACCTCTTATAATTACAATTAGCGTTAGAAAAATATAATAGTTACAACTTTTAATAACGGATCTCTTGGTTCTAGTATTAATAAAGAACGCAGCGAAATATGAAAAGTAGTATAAATTGTAGAATTTAGTAAATTATTAAATCTTTAAACGTATATTGCGCCCCTTAGTATTCTATAGGGCATGCCTATTTGAGCGTTATTTGTATCTTTAAGCTCTGCTTAGTGTTAGGTGTTTATCCCGCTTTGTGCGTGGACTCGCCTTAAAGCTATTAGTAGCTAGCATACTAGTCTAGAAGCGCAGCATAATTTGCGCCTCTGAACCTAAACGCTTACGTTTATAAAGTCTATACTTTTGCTTTTAACCTCAGATTAGGTAGGGATACCTACTAAACTTAAGTATATTAATAAGCGGAGGAAAAGAAACTAATAGGGATTACCCTAGTAACGGCGAGTAAAGTAGTATCAGCTTAAATTTAAAATCTAGCTCTTTTAGGGTCTAAGTTATAATTTGTAGAGGGCGCTTTAGTATTAGTAGTAGTCTAAGTTCCTTAGAACAGGACGTCACAGAGGGTAAGAATCCCGTATATAGTCGCTAGCCTTTACTATGTAAAGCCCCTTCAACGAGTCGAGTTGTTTAGGAATACAGCTCTAAATAGGAGGTAAATTTCTTCTAAAGCTAAATACTAGCTAGAGACTAATAGCGCATAAGTAGAGTAATCGAAAGATAAAAAGCACTTTAGAAAGAGAGTTAAATAGTACGTAAAATTATTAAAAGGGAAGCGCTTACAGCTAGACTTGCCTGTAGTTACTTATCTAGGCTCTTTACCTAGTGTACTCTTCTGCGGGTAGGCTAGTATTAGTCTAGGTGGTTAGATAAAGGCCTCTATTATATACCTCCTCTTAGGGAGGCCTTATAGGGGAGGCGTAATATAACTAGCCTAGACTAAGGTCCGCGTATCTACTAGGATGCTAGCGTAATAGCTATAAGCGGCCCGTCTTAAAACACGGACTAAGGAGTCTAATATCTATACGAGTGTTTAGGTGTTAAGCCCAAGCGCGTAATAAAAGTGAATGGAGGTAGGATCCCTTTAGGGTGCACTATCGACTAATCCTAATATCTTTGGATGGATTTAAGTAAGAGTATAGCTATTAGGACCCAAAAGATAGTGAACTATACTTAAATAGGGTAAAGCTAGAGGAAACTCTGGTAGAGGCTCGCAGTGGTTCTAACGTATAAATTAATTATTAAATTTAGGTATAGGGGCGAAAGACTAATCGAACTATCTAGTAGCTAGTTCCTGCTAAAGTTTCCCTTAGGATAGTAGTAACGTATTTAGTTTTATAAGGTAAAGCGAATGATTAGAGGCCTAGGGGTTAAAACAACCTTCACCTATTCTTAAACTTTAAATATGTAAGAAGTCCTTATTACTTAATTAAACGTAGATACTTAAATGTACTATTACTAGTAGGCTATTTTTAGTAAGCAGAACTAGCGATATGGGATGAACCAAACGCGGGGTTAAGGTGCTAGAATATACGCTCATTAGACACCACAAAAGGTGTTAGTTTATCTAGATAGTAGGATGGTGGCTATAGAAGTCGGAATCCGCTAAGGAGTATATAATAACTTACCTACTAAATAAACTAGCCCTAAAAATAGATGGCGCTTAAGCGTATTACCTATACCTCGCCGCTAGGGCAAGATTTAAGCCCTAGTAAGTAGGTAGGCGTAGAGGCTCGTAACGAAGTCTTAGGGGTAACCCTAGGTCGAATAGCCTCTAGTATAGATCTTAGTAGTAGTAGTAAATACTTAAATAAGAACTTTAAGGACTAAAGTGGGGAAAGGTTCCGTATAAATAGTAGTTAGATATGGGTTAGTTAATCCTAAGAGATAGGGTAATTCTGTTTTAATGTCGGCGCTTACGCCGCGCCCTCAAAAGGGAAGCTGGTTAATATTCTAGCACCTAGATATAGATTCTCCATAGTAACGTAACTAAGAGCGGAGACCTTGGCGGGAGCCCTAAGAAGAGTTCTCTTTTCTTCTTAATAGTCTGTTACCCTAAAATCGGTTTATCTGGAGCTAGGGTTTAATAGCTGGAAGAGTGCTACACTTTTATAGCGTTTAGTGCGCTCCCGATAAGCCTTGAAAATCTACTTAAAGAAATAGTTTTCACGCTAGGTTGTACTTATAACTATAGTAGGTCTCTAAGGTGAAAAGCCTCTAGTTAATAGAATAATATAGATAAGGGAAGTTGGTAAAATAGATCCGTAACTTCGGGAAAAGGATTAGCTCTAAGGGTTAGGTATGTTGGGCCTTAGGGAGAAGCCTCTAGCGCAGAAGGGTACTAGCTACAAGGTAGGCGCCTTTTAGCGCTGGGGTGCGGGCACCCTTAGTAGGCTTCGGCCGTCCGGCGTGCGTTTAATAACTAACTTAGAACTAGTATAGATAAGGGGAATCTAACTATCTAATTAAAATATAGCATTACGATAGCCAGAAAGTGGTGTTAACGTAATGTAATTTCTACCCAGTACTCTGAATATTAAAGCAAAGAGATTCGACTAAGCGTGGGTAAATAGTGGGAGTAACTATAACTCTCTTAAGGTAGCTAAATACCTCATTATCTAATTAGTGACGCGTATAAATGGATTAACGAGATTCCCACTATCCCTATCTACTATCTAGCGAAACCACAGCCAAGGGAATGGGCTTAGCCAAATCAGTGGGGAAAGAAGACCCTATTAAGCTTAACTCTAGTTTAACATTATAAAAAGACATAGGGGGTATAGAATAGGTAGGAGCTTCGGCGCTAGTAAAATACTACTACCCTTATTGTTTTTTTACTTATTTAATAAAGTGGAGCTGGGCCTTACTACCTAACTTCTAGCGTTAAGGTCCTTCATGGGCCAATCTGGGTTAAAGACATTATTAGGTGGGGAGTTTAGCTGGGGCGGCACATCTGTTAAACCATAACGCAGGTATCCTAAGGGGGACTTATAGAGAATAGAAATCTCTAGTAGAGTAAAAGGGTAAAAGTCCCCTTAATTTTAATTTTTAGTGTAAATACAAACTATAAAAGTGTAGCCTATTAATCCTTTAGTCCCTCGAAATTTAAGGCTAGAGGTGCCAGAAAAGTTACTATAGGGATAACTGGCTTATGGCAGCTAAGCGTTTATAGCGACGTTGCTTTTTAATCCTTTGATATCGGCTCTTCCTATTATACCAAAGCAGAATTTGGTAAGCGTTAGATTATTCACCCACTAATAGGGAACGTAAGCTAGGTTTAGACTATCGTAAGATAGGTTAGTTTTACCCTACTAATGACCTTGCCCTAATAGTAATACTACTTAGTACGAGAGGAACTACAGTTTTAGATAATTGGTTTTTACGGCTGTCTGACTAGGTATTGCCGCGAAGCTACTATCTACTAGATTATAGCTAAACGCCTCTAAGTTAGAATCTATACTAGAATAGGGTGATTTCCACCTGTACTAGTTGGATACGAATAGGCCTTTGGCCTAGAACCTTACCAGATCAGCGTTAGCAGTCTTATTAAAGTTAAGGCTGCTAGCTAGTGTATTGCAATTATATAGTGCGCAGGATTGAATCCTTTACAGACGACTTAGTTATCTAGCTAGGTCGTATAAGTAGTCGAGTAGCCTTATTATTACGAGCTACTGAGCGTAAGCCCACCGCTAGCTTAGTTAAATATAGGATATAACCCTCCCTATTTATTACGTAGTAGGCCTATCTACAATAATAGAAGGGGAGAGTTAAAACAGTAACGAAAAAATAAGTTAGTATACCTAACTAATTTAAACGCTAGAGGGAACATAATATTAAAAGATAAAGAGTAAAAGCAATGTCTAGTAACCTAGTGTACCTTTAAGAAAAGTTTCGAAAAAAAGGTTGCATCTAGTAACCTCAACTTGTGTTAATAAAGTTTTCGAAAAAGATTGCGTCTAGTAATCTTAACTTATATTTATAAAGTTTTTAATAAAAGATTATATCTAGTAACCTTAACTTATAGTACCTTATAGCTATAATATTTTTAAAAAAGATTATATCTAATAACTTTAAAGTATACTTTTTAAGAAGTTTAAAATTATAGAAAGAAGTACTAGCTATATAAATCTTCTTAAATATTTTATTTTAATACCTAATATCTTAGGAAAATTTAGTTTCCTTAAACTAAATTTATCCTAAGGTACCTTAAATAGGTAGGAAAAACTAGGCCTAGCTGAAAACTTAAAGGCTACTGTACCTTCCTGTACGCCTAAACTCGTAGCGTAAGCAAAGAGTCCTTCCTCCTCCTGTTTAAATAAGGTAGCCCTTCCTCGTCTTAGTATCTATAGAAATTATAAACCTACCTTAGAAAAATTCATCCTAAGGTACCTTAAATACTAGGTAAAAAAACTTACTAGTGTAGCGTATAAACTCAGCTACTTAAAAGCTTTAAGATAGTTATCTAGTATCTATAGTTATAAAACCCTTAGAAAAATTCATCCTAAGGTACTTAAATACTAGGTAGGAAAAAACTTAAATTTAACTTAGATAGTTACCTAGTTTAAAAAATTCATCGTAGAGGGTAATTTCCTTACAGAAAAGAGTCTTCTTAAACCTAGTAGCTATATTAAGTATATAAGGCCCTAGGTAGGTAGTAAATTAATAGGAGGGGCTGGATTTGCGCGTTTATAAGTACGTGTATACCTACACAAACTGCTATGAGAGTAGCGTGGCTTTAAGAGTACTTAGGCCTGGATTCCGCATATTTTGTAATAATTTTTAACGAAATTACGTTATTTTTGGCTGTTTACCTGTTGCCTTAGGGGCAACTATTCTTATAGCACCCTTAAGATAAGCGGTAATAATAATAATAGTAGGGATTTAGGCCTTCCTCTAGACTAAAGCAAATAACTAGCTTTTTAGAACTAGGGCGTGCTTATACGCTATCTCTCCTTAGTTGCCAAAGCCGCTAAAGCTTCTAGTTAAATGAAGGGAAGTGACTAACCTAGCCCTCTTATACTAGCGGCAATTCCTCTACGCGTTCCAATAAATAACTTCGATCCCCACGAAGTTTCGGCCTTAGTAAATAAGCCTTACTAATCCTATTAACCTAGCCTAGTTGAAGATAATAACCTAGAGTTCGAAGAGACTATTTTCTAGATACTAGAGGACGATAGGATTAACTATAAGCCTAAGGATATACTCTATAAGCGCTAGGCTGAAGCCTTTACAGACTATTAGAATACTACCCTAGATAAGCTCCTTACCTATATAAGTTATCACACTTAAAATATAATAAAAGCCACAATTATTAACTAGTTATTCTAAGACCTCTTACCTAAGGAGTCTTTTTGCGCTAACTACCCTTTGGCTTATGCGTAGCTTCCTAAGGAGTACGCCGCTATTCTCCTCGCTTCTAGCTTTCTCTTAATTAAACGCTAAATTAATAAGATAAGGGTAAAGCGCTATAAGCTTAATAATTCCACAAGCTAGCTTACTAATATTATAAATAAACTAATTAAAGAACATAAAACTATAATAAACTAGTAGTTAAATATAATACTATTTCCACTTAAGCTAAGTAATTATAAGGGTATCTTATTACTATTACTAACTAGAGGGATATATTGCGGGTATAAATCGCTACTAGCCTATAAGCTCCTCTAGCCTAGCGCTATTCTAGTTAAGTTAAGCTATACCTCTAGGCCTGCCTACGCGCCTTTTAGTTAATAATATTAAGGATAATAATAGTATTCCCCTAGTCTAGGCTCTTTTTGCTGATAATACTAACTACTTAAGTTAACTATTCCGTATTCTTCCCTAAGGCTTTGCTGGAAATAGTATCTTAAATAAGTTCTAAGCCCCTATACCTAAAACCGCCGAATTTAGGTTACTAGATAGTACTATTACTTAACTTATACCTTCTATATTTGATTTACTAAAAGAGTGCACTAATCTTAATAGCTATAGCACCTAGAAAGCCTCTGGTTATAAGATGCTACGTGTATACAATAGTACTATAGATTTTAATAAATTTATTAATAGTATCCTTAACTACTACTAGGCTAATAGATCCTCTACCTCTAATAAGGAGTCTAGAGCTAACTTAGTTTTTACCTATACTAAAGGCGCTGCTTAAGTAGTACTCCGCAAACCTATTAGCTTTAGCTATAAGTATAACTAACTTTTTACTTACTTCTATATGCTTTGGTAAGTTTATAGTAATAAGAACCTAGATATTACTACTTAGAATTACCTATAGTTATTAGAGTTTCCTCGATATAGTCTAGGTACCAATTTTCCTATAATCTATTAGGCTTAGGCTAGTTTCTGCTCCTAGATGAATGCTTACGCTACAGCGCTTAGTTAGAATACTAGTAACTATACTTATACTATAGACTCTAAACTACCCTCTAAAGTTACTCGCGCTTATATTCCTTTAGTTCTAACTAATACTATAGCTGGGTTATAGGCCTATTATAACTAGTTAGATACCTACTTTACTAGGGAGGCTTAACTCTATATTTTTAATAAATCTAATTAGCCTAACTGCTTAGACCGCTTAGACTAACTAAATCGCTATACTCTAGCCACCCCTAGACTACGCTCTTATTGTTAGGAATATAATAAGAGCCGTACTATAGATAGACCTATAGAAAAAACCCTAGCTCTAATGGATAAGCTATAAGTAAAGCCTAAGAAATAGGATAAGAACTGTTTTAACTGTAGGAAGCTGGGCTATTAAGCTAAGGACTACCCGGATCCTCCTAGGGAACGCGATAAGGGTGCTAAACCTTCCTACGAAGAGCTAGTCGTTAAGCGCTATATCTATACTTATACCTATATAGGAGTCTGATAATAAAGATAGCGCGGATAGTGATATAAAATATTATAGCTATACTAAAGGTTTATTCTATAATTTAGAGGAATTAGGGGCGATTAGCCCTAGGTAGTAGGACGCAGCCTAGGGTAAGCTATTCTTTAAGACCTACTTAGTTTAATTAACCCCTTCTTATAGCTAAGGATCTCACTATAGTGGCTAGGAAGGCTACTATAGATTAGGTGGGAACCTAGATTACTAGTCTCTATTACGTTAACTGGCACTATAAGCCTAAGCTACTTAGAGTATATCTTCCTCCCCTACTTTGCGAGTCTTAATAGATAGTAGCGCTAATAGTAACTTTATATCTTAGAAGTTCTTTAATAATTATTATTACTCTAATTTACCTATAGATATAGTCCCCTCCTTAACCTAATTGCTTATAAAGGATATAATAGATCCCTAGTAGAATATATCTCTAAGTAAGTTAATTTTCTTCTCTATATTAATACGTATATAGAGGTAACTTCCGTATTCTTGCTTAAGGATTATAGGGTATTTGATCTTATTCTGGGATACTAATAGTATACCCTTTATAAGCCTACTATTTTATATTAATAAGGTACTATCACTTTCTTAGATACTTACTATTAGGACTATTACTAGATTACTAAATATAAGCTATCAGCTACTTACGAAAATACCCTACTAGTCTCCTTTACGCCTAAGGAATTACCTATACTAACGAATAAGGAAGAACTGTACTCTACTAGTGCCTACTAGGGACTTACTAGTAAATTGAAATTCGATATAAGTTAAATTCCCTAGAGAATATAGGATATTAAACTAAAGGACTAGATATTACGCTGGTATTAGCCTAAGCTATCTAGATATATACTAAGCGCTAGGGCACCTCGTACCTTTCTCTTCCGCTGCACTATAGCTAAAGAAGATTTTAATAAATACTTAAAGCCTAGAGAACTAGTAGACCTAGCCTCACTATTTATACTAGAAATTCGTGAAGAATATAGTGACCTTTTAGTAGTTTTTAATAGGGAAGTAGCTGCTACGCTTCTACTACTTTCTAAGTATAATTATACTATTAAACTAAAACTAGGCGTAAAGATCCCTAATAAATAACCGCGATCTTTTACTAGTAAATAAATAGATACTATTAAATATTAGGTTCTTGAGAATTTGGAGCGATAATTTATACGAGATAGATAAGGCCTAGTACGTAGTAACCTCCTCGTAGCTACTAAGCTAGATAGGGGTATCTGTATCTATGCAGATTTTCGGACGCTTAATAAGGGTATAATTAAGGACTAATATCCTATACTATTTTTCTAGGAAATATTATTACGCCTTAGTAGCGCTAAATACTTCTCTAAGTTTAATATTATTTATACCTTTTATCGTATACGAATAGACCTAGACTTAGAGTAGTTAATAGCTTTTTCTACCTAGTCTAGAACTTACTAATTTCAGGTTATACCTTTTAGATTATGTAACGTACCTACTACGTTTTAGCGCGCAATTAACTCCGCTCTTAATAGTTATTTAGATAAGTTCTATACTACGTATATAGATAATATCCTCTTATATACTAAAACTCTTAAGGATAATATTACTAATAATAAGCGTATACTACGCCGTATATTAGATAAAGGAATGTACCTAGATCCCTTAAAAAGTGTGTTTTATATTAAAGAGGTTAAGTTTTTAGGCATACTTATCACATCCGAAGGTGTAAAGATAGACCTAGCTAAGATCTAAGCTATTAAGGAATAGGAGATACCTACTATAGCTTAAGGTATTCTATAATTCCTTGGTTTTTCTAATTTCTCCCACTACTTTATCTAGAATTACTCTAGAATTACGCTTCCCTTACTAGAGTAGTGAAGTTAAAGGTAGTAGAACGTTCCTGAAAGGATATAACTAAGCCTCCTAAGAAGTTTAACTAGTATAAGCCTATTATTATTACTAATAAGCTCCGCGTATCTTTCTAGGCTCTAAAAGATACTTTTTGAGAAGATATTATCTTACTCTATTTTAACCCTAAAAAGAGATATTTATTTTTACTAACGCTTTAGGGTAGGCTTTAGGTAGAGTAATTAAATAACGTAACGATAAGGGTAACCTGTAACCTATTAGCTTCTTCTCTAAGAAATACTCTCCTGCTAAGTGTAACTACGATATCTATAACTTGAACTAATAGTAATTATCCGCGCTTTCGAAGAATAGGAACCAGAAATTATAGGTAGCTTATACCCCATTTAAGTAATTATAGACTATAAGAACCTTTAAACCTTTATATCTATAAAGAAACTTAACCGCCGCTAAGCTCACTAGTCCTTATTCCTTTCCTAGTTCGATTTTAAAATTACCTACGCACCTAGTAACACTAATATTAAAGCTAATACTCTTAGCTACTAACCCTAGGATATACCTAAGGATAAATCGGACCCCTACTTTATAGAGAATAGCTAGATACTTCTTAAACTAAAGAACTTATCTCTGGGGATATAGCTGTAGATTTAGACTACGCTTTAGCTACTATCTGTATCTATTAATAATAAGGACCCAGATGAGATATCCCCTAAATACTTAAGGGTTTTTAAAGATTGTTTTTTTCGGTGTACTAAGGCTAAAGGCTCTAATAGTAAGGATAATTCTGAAGAACTACCTCCTTATATTAATAGAATAAGAGATCTAGATCTCCTCCCTACTAGTTAGATAACTATTTAACGGACGAGTTGCTATATAAAGCCTATACTAAAGATACTATAGCTAAGAAGGCCTTCGACTTTCTGGATAGTAGTACGCGTAGACTACCTAAGTAGTTTTGTAAGAATAGCTACTATTTTTCGCCTGCTAACCTTTATATAACTAGTAAAGGCGCTAATCACTACTTATAGCTAGATAAGATACGCCTATATATCCCTTATGACGCTTAACTTAGACGAAGGATTTTTAACCTCTACTATAACTACGTATTAGTAGGATACAAAGGTCCCTATAGTACGTTTTCCTTATATTTAACTGGTATTATTAGCTATATATGTATATATCTATTAAGAAATATTATAACGCGTGTCTATCGTGTAAGCGTACTAAATTACTACGCGATAGAAAATATAGCTATCTTCGCCCTATACCTATACCTTATAGGCGCTGGACTAATATTTCTATTAACTACATCGTTACGCTTCCTAACTCTACCACCAATAGCTATACCTATAAATATATCTTAGTAGTTGTTAATTAATTAACTAAACGCTATTACTTGTTTCCTTATAAAACGTTAACTACTAAGGAAGTTGCCTAGTACTTTATAATAGTGTTTAAATTGTATAGTCTTCTACTTAATATCGTCTTAGACTAGGGTTCCTAGTTTACTAGTAAATTTTAGAAGTGAGTTTACTATAAGCTCTATATTAAGATAAAGATTTCCACCTTATACTACCTGGAGACGGACGGCTAAATAGAACGCATTAATTAGATACTAGAAACGTTCCTCTACTATTATATAGGATTTGTATAAGATAGTTAGGCTAGCTACTTATACTTAGCTGAATTTTAGATGAATAATATAGTTAACTTATCTATAGGTATAACTCTGTTTTTCGTAGACTTAGGCTACCACCCTTATAGTGGTATCCACCCTAGTGAAGCTATTTAAGATAACCTTACTAAGGCTTAGAGGGACCAAATTATCTAGGCTGATAAACTACTAGCTACCTACTCTAATATCGTTAATTTTCTTAAAGAATAGCTCTGATAGGCCTAAGCTAAATAGTAAGTATACGTAAATACTTTGCGGTACCCTACGCTAGCTTATGCGATTAGTAATAAAGCCTAGGTTAGTACTATTAACTAGCGCACCTTAGGAGTTGCAAGAAAGCTGTTAGTATAGTGGGCGGGTCCCTATTCCGTTATCTATATTATCCGCGATAGGCACGCTTATAAATTATAACTCCTATAAGAGATACTAGATTAAGGTGTCTTCCTAGTATTTTACCCTTTACTTCTTCGCCCTAGGGATTCTAAGCCACTTCTAGATTAGGATCTACTACAGCTACTCCCTATGTAAATTATTAACGAAGAGGGTATCACGTATAAGGAATAGTTTGTTAACGAATTTCTAGATTACTCTACTATCCCTAAGGGTCCTAATAAAGGCGCTAAAGGCTATCTTATTAAATAGACTAGCTTACTAACGCTAACCTAGGAACTGCCTAACGAGTATCTTAGCTACTATAACGCTTTCCTCTACTACTATAAATATCCCTAAAAGCGTCGTCCCTATAGCTTATAGATACCTAACAATTAGTAGCCCCTCCCTAAGGATACTAAAGATAGCGCCTACGGAGACCTATCTCTTAGCTATAATAGTAATAGTGAGTAGTACGCGAGCGGCTCTACCTATTAGATCGAAACCGTTTTTAAAAGATTATATCTAGTAACTGCTTCACTACCTATTTACTTCTGCCTATAGCTACCTATTTTATAAAAAGATTATATCTAATAACTTTAAAGTATACTTTTAAGAAGTTTAAAATTATAGAAAGAAGTACTAGCTATATAAAAGTCTTCTTAAATATTTTATTTTAATACCTAATATCTTACTAGGTAGGAAAACTTAAAAAAACTCGTGTACAGCGTATAAAACTCGTAGCTAGAAAAGAGTCTTCTTAAAAGCTTTAGATAGTTATCTAGTATCTATAGAAATTATAAAACCCCTTAGAAAAATTCATCCTAAGGTACCTTAAATACTAGGTAGGAAAAAACTTAAAAAAACTCGTGTACAGCGTATAAAACTCGTAGCTAGAAAAGAGTCTTCTTAAAAGCTTTAGATAGTTATCTAGTATCTATAGGAATTATAAAACCCTTAGAAAAATTCATCCTAAGGTACCTTAAATACTAGGTAGGAAAAAACTTAAAAAAACTCGTGTACAGCGTATAAAACTCGTAGCTAGAAAAGAGTCTTCTTAAAAGCTTTAGATAGTTATCTAGTATCTATAGAAATTATAAAACCCTTAGAAAAATTCATCCTAAGGTACCTTAAATACTTAGGAAAAAACTTAAAAAAACTCGTGTACAGCGTATAAAACTCGTAGCTAGAAAAGAGTCTTCTTAAAAGCTTTAGATAGTTATCTAGTATCTATAGAAATTATAAAACCCCTTAGAAAAATTCATCCTAAGGTATCTTAAATACTAGGTAGGAAAAAACTTAAAAAAACTCGTGTACAGCGTATAAAACTCGTAGCTAGAAAAGAGTCTTCTTAAAAGCTTTAGATAGTTATCTAGTATCTATAGGAATTATAAAACCCCTTAGAAAAATTCATCCTAAGGTACCTTAAATACTAGGTAGGAAAAAACTTAAAAAAACTCGTGTACAGCGTATAAAACTCGTAGCTAGAAAAGAGTCTTCTTAAAAGCTTTAGATAGTTATCTAGTATCTATAGAAATTATAAAACCCCTTAGAAAAATTCATCCTAAGGTATCTTAAATACTAGGTAGGAAAAAACTTAAAAAAACTCGTGTACAGCGTATAAAACTCGTAGCTAGAAAAGAGTCTTCTTAAAAGCTTTAGATAGTTATCTAGTATCTATAGAAATTATAAAACCCCTTAGAAAAATTCATCCTAAGGTACCTAAAATATAGAGAGTAGAAAAAAGTAGATAGAATCTATTTTTTAATAAAATCTTTAAGTATTTATTTATAATAATAGTATTACTACTTTTTTATACTCTTTAAATATTATAAGATTATTAACTATTTATACTACTATATATATAATCTTACTTATAGTTTTTCTAAAAGCTAAGTATTAATTTTTATAAACTATTTTTTATTTATTTTCTATTTTATTAAAAGCTAGTTTAATAAAGTATTCTTAACTATACTATAAACTACTTAGCTTTATAGTTACTTAAGAGGTTAATTTATATATATTTTTATCCTTTATTTAATTATATTTATTATTTTATATAGCTATAGTATAAAATTTTAGAATTTAAAGCTAAGAATATATTAGATAATTATATACTTTTTAGTTTTAGTAATTAGGTTATATATTAAGCTAAGATATAATTTTATTAAGTTTATTATATAACTTTTAGTAATAGATACTAAGTAGTAGTATATTATAAGAATATAAACTAGCTAAATATATAAGCTTTTAGTATAAAATTAATTTTACTTTTTATTAAACTAGTAGTATACTATACTATTAACATATTTTATATTAATTAAAATAGTATAGTAATAGATTATATTTATAACTTTTATAAATAGTCTATTTAGATTTATAGATTTAGTATATTTATATATACTAGTATCTCTACTAATCTCTAGTACGAATAAAAAGCTTCCATAATCGCTATCTCGGCGAATACGGGTGTTTGGTTTGTATGGCGCTGCGCATGTCTCCCCGGATTCTCATACAAAACGTGCGACCTCCGAGCTCTTTTCCGCCACATCTACCCTGCGACGCGAAAACCGTACCCAAACACCTCCGTACACTACATGAGGAGGGCAGTTGGGAGTTCAATATCTCAACTGCCTCCCGCCCTACTTGAAGGCGAGCCACTAGGCATTAAAGCTTGAAAGATCTGGGTGCTGGTATGGTGACGGTGCATTGAAACGGCGTACTGCCGGGTTGCCCACCTATTTCCTCCCTTAGCAGCGGCGACCGTTAGGTATACTGCTTGTTGCTTAGGTTGCTGGCGCTTGCGCCGGTGGTCCCATATTCGCACGCCTTGTTTCCCAGAAATCGGCTGGCTACGTTCACTCTGGTCGGCGCGTTATCCGGGGCTAGGCCACTGCCCTCTGCTTGTTCAGGTAGGCTAACGCCTATATACGAAGCAGCGTCACTGACGTTGCGCCTGTTCGTGCAGTTGGCAACTGAAGTCCTATTCTTTTCTAGAATGGGCACCGTTCGGGGTTTGTGGATGAATGGCTTTGCCAAAAATCTGCCAAACTTTTGGGGATACTCCTGCCGAATATCCGTTCCTTGTGGGCGTGATGAGGTAACTGCGAGTCTTCTCCTCCTGAGGAACATATGGGGCGTTCTTTCTAGTGGCAACGCTAGTATTGTACCGCTTCGGACTGTACCTTGGGAACTCAGTGGGGCAATTGAATCAGTTGCTTGCAGCTTTAGT
>JAPEUY010000023.1:12500-17500 GCA_027946455.1 Neocucurbitaria cava | reverse complement strand
ATACTATAAACTACTTAGCTTTATAGTTACTTAAGAGGTTAATTTATATATATTTTTATCCTTTATTTAATTATATTTATTATTTTATATAGCTATAGTATAAAATTTTAGAATTTAAAGCTAAGAATATATTAGATAATTATATACTTTTTAGTTTTAGTAATTAGGTTATATATTAAGCTAAGATATAATTTTATTAAGTTTATTATATAACTTTTAGTAATAGATACTAAGTAGTAGTATATTATAAGAATATAAACTAGCTAAATATATAAGCTTTTAGTATAAAATTAATTTTACTTTTTTATTAAACTAGTAGTATACTATACTATTAACATATTTTATATTAATTAAAATAGTATAGTAATAGATTATATTTATAACTTTTATAAATAGTCTATTTAGATTTATAGATTTAGTATATTTATATATACTAGTATCTCTACTAATCTCTAGTACGAATAAAAAGCTTCTATAATCGCTATCTTAGCGAATACGGGTGTTTGGTTTGTATGGCGCTGCGCATGTCTCCCTAGATTCTCATACAAAACGTGCGACCTCCGAGCTCTTTTCCGCCACATCTACCCTGCGACGCGAAAACCGTACCCAAACACCTCCGTACACTACATGAGGAGGGCAGTTGGGAGTTCAATATCTCAACTGCCTCCCGCCCTACTTGAAGGCGAGCCACTAGGCATTAAAGCTTAAAAGATCTGGGTGCTGGTATGGTGACGGTGCATTGAAACGGCGTACTGCCGGGTTGCCCACCTATTTCCTCCCTTAGCAGCGGCGACCGTTAGGTATACTACTTGTTGCTTAGGTTGCTGGCGCTTGCGCTGGTGGTCCTATATTCGCACGCCTTGTTTCCCAGAAATTGGCTGGCTACGTTCACTCTGGTCGGCGCGTTATCCGGGGCTAGGCCACTGCCCTCTGCTTATTCAGGTAGGCTAACGCCTATATACGAAGCAGCGTCACTAACGTTGCGCCTGTTCGTGCAGTTAGCAACTGAAGTCCTATTCTTTTCTAGAATGGGCACCGTTTGGGGTTTGTGGATAAATGGCTTTGCTAAAAATCTGCCAAACTTTTGGGGATACTCCTGCCGAATATCCGTTCCTTATAGGCGTGATGAGGTAACTGCGAGTCTTCTCCTCCTGAGGAACATATGGGGTGTTCTTTTCTAGTGGTAACGCTAGTATTATACCGCTTCAGACTATACCTTAGGGAACTTAGTAGGGGCAATTGAATCAGTTGCTTGTAGCTTTAGTGCCTTAGGCGCTGTTGTAGTAGGTAATGGGAAGCAGCTCTGCTGTGACCCGCTTTGTACTTTCCGCTCCCTTTGGGGGGTCTGCCCTGCGTGCTTCGCGCAGCTAGGTTTAGGATTGTTACCTGGTTGATTCTGCTAGTAGTCATATGCTTGTCTCAAAGATTAAGCTATGCATGTCTAAGTATAAGCAATTATACCGTGAAACTGCAAATAGCTCATTAAATCAGTTATCGTTTATTTGATAGTACCTTACTACTTAGATAACCGTGGTAATTCTAGAGCTAATACATACTAAAAACCCTAACTTTGGGAGGGGTGTATTTATTAGATAAAAAACCAACGCCCTTTAGGGCTTCTTAGTGATTTATGATAACTTTACGGATTATATGGCCTTGCGCCAGCGACGGTTCATTTAAATTTCTACCCTATTAACTTTCGATGGTAAGGTATTAGCTTACTATGGTTTTAACGGGTAACGGGGAATTAGGGTTCGATTCCGGAGAAGGAGCCTAAGAAATGGCTACTATATCCAAGGAAGGCAGCAGGCGCGCAAATTACCTAATCCCGATATGGGGAGGTAGTAATAATAAATACTGATATAGGGCTCTTTTGGGTCTTATAATTGGAATGAGTACAATTTAAACCTCTTAACGAGGAACAATTGGAGGGTAAGTCTGGTGCTAGCAGCTGTGGTAATTCCAGCTCCAATAGCGTATATTAAAGTTATTGCAGTTAAAAAGCTCGTAGTTGAAACTTGGGCCTAGCTGGTAGGTCCGCCTTACTATATATACTTGTCTGGCCGGGCCTTCCTTCTAGAGAACCTTATGCCCTTTACTAGGCGTGTTAGGGACTAGGACTTTTACTTTGAAAAAATTAGAGTGTTTAAAGTAGGCCTTTGCTCGAATACGTTAGCATGGAATAATAGAATAGGACGTGCGGTTCTATTTTATTGGTTTCTAGGACCGCCGTAATGATTAATAGGGATAGTTAGGGGCATTAGTATTCAATTATCAGAGGTGAAATTCTTGGATTTATTGAAGACTAACTACTGCGAAAGCATTTGCTAAGGATGTTTTTATTAATTAGTGAACGAAAGTTAGGGGATCGAAGACGATCAGATACCGTCGTAGTCTTAACCGTAAACTATGCCGACTAGGGATTGGGCGATGTTCTTTTTTTTAGACTCGCTTAGGCACCTTACGAGAAATCAAAGTTTTTGGGTTCTGGGGGGAGTATGGTCGCAAGGCTGAAACTTAAAGAAATTAACGGAAGGGCACTACTAGGCGTGGAGCCTGCGGCTTAATTTGACTCAATACGGGGAAACTCACTAGGTCCAGATGAAATAAGGATTGATAGATTAAGAGCTCTTTCTTGATTTTTTAGGTGGTGGTGCATGGCCGTTCTTAGTTGGTGGAGTGATTTGTCTGCTTAATTGCGATAACGAACGAGACCTTAACCTACTAAATAGCTAGGCTAGCTTTAGCTGGTCGCCGGCTTCTTAGAGGGACTATCGGCTCAAGCCGATGGAAGTTTGAGGCAATAACAGGTCTGTGATGCCCTTAGATGTTCTGGGCCGCACGCGCGCTACACTAACAGAGCCAACGAGTTCTTCACCTTAGCTAGAAGGTCTAGGTAATCTTATTAAACTCTATCGTGCTGGGGATAGAGTATTGCAATTATTACTCTTTAACGAGGAATGCCTAGTAAGCGCGTGTCATCAGCATGCGTTGATTACGTCCCTGCCCTTTGTACACACCGCCCGTCGCTACTACCAATTGAATGGCTTAGTGAGGCCTTCGGACTGGCTCGAGGAGGTTGGCAACGACTACCTCGAGCTAGAAAGTTCGTTAAACTTAGTTATTTAGAGGAAGTAAAAGTCGTAACAAGGTTTCCGTAGGTGAACCTGTGGAAGGATTATTACCAATTTCGGGGGACTTCGGTCCCTATCTGAACCCTTATCTTTTAAGTACTATTTGTTTCCTTAGTAGGCTTTGCCTACTAATAGGATACTACTTAACCTCTTGTAATTGCAATCAGCGTCAGAAAAATATAATAGTTACAACTTTCAACAACGGATCTCTTGGTTCTAGTATCGATAAAGAACGCAGCGAAATGCGAAAAGTAGTGTAAATTGCAGAATTCAGTGAATTATCGAATCTTTGAACGCATATTACGCCCCTTAGTATTCTATGGGGCATGCCTGTTCGAGCGTTATTTGTATCTTTAAGCTCTGCTTAGTGTTAGGTGTTTATCCCGCTTTGTGCGTGGACTCGCCTCAAAGCTATTAGCAGCTGGCGTACTAGTCTAGGAGCGCAGCACAATTTGCGCCTCTGAACCTGAACGCTTACGTCTATAAAGTCTATACTTTTGCTTTTGACCTCGGATTAGGTAGGGATACCTACTGAACTTAAGCATATCAATAAGCGGAGGAAAAGAAACCAATAGGGATTGCCCTAGTAACGGCGAGTGAAGCGGTATTAGCTTAAATTTGAAATCTGGCTCTTTTAGGGTCCGAGTTGTAATTTGCAGAGGGCGCTTTGGTGTTAGCAGCGGTCCAAGTTCCTTGGAACAGGACGTCACAGAGGGTGAGAATCCCGTACGTGGTCGCTGGCCTTCGCCGTGTAAAGCCCCTTCGACGAGTCGAGTTGTTTGGGAATGCAGCTCTAAATAGGAGGTAAATTTCTTCTAAAGCTAAATACTAGCCAGAGACCGATAGCGCACAAGTAGAGTGATCGAAAGATGAAAAGCACTTTGGAAAGAGAGTTAAATAGCACGTGAAATTGTTGAAAGGGAAGCGCTTGCAGCCAGACTTGCCTGTAGTTACTTATCTAGGCTCTTTGCCTAGTGCACTCTTCTGCGGGCAGGCCAGCATCAGTCTAGGCGGTTAGATAAAGGCCTCTGTTATGTACCTCCTCTTAGGGAGGCCTTATAGGGGAGGCGTAATGCAACCAGCCTGGACTGAGGTCCGCGCATCTGCTAGGATGCTGGCGTAATGGCTGTAAGCGGCCCGTCTTGAAACACGGACCAAGGAGTCTAACATCTATGCGAGTGTTTGGGTGTTAAGCCCGAGCGCGTAATGAAAGTGAACGGAGGTGGGATCCCTTTAGGGTGTACTATCAACCGATCCTAATGTCTTCGGATGGATTTAAGTAAGAGCATGGCTGTTGGGACCCGAAAGATGGTGAACTATACTTAAATAGGGTGAAGCCAGAGGAAACTCTGGTGGAGGCTCGCAGCGGTTCTGACGTGCAAATTGATTGTCAAATTTGGGCATAGGGGCGAAAGACTAATCGAACTATCTAGTAGCTGGTTCCTGCCAAAGTTTCCCTCAGGATAGCAGTAACGTATTTAGTTTTATAAGGTAAAGCGAATGATTAGAGGCCTGGGGGTTAAAATAACCTTCACCTATTCTTAAACTTTAAATATGTAAGAAGTCCTTGTTACTTAATTAAATGTGGACACTTAAATGTACCGTTACTAGTAGGCCATTTTTAGTAAGCAGAACTGGTGATGCGGGATGAACCGAACGTGGGGTTAAGGTGCCAGAATATACGCTTATTAGACACCACAAAAGGTGTTAGTTCATCTAGATAGCAGGATGGTGGCTATAGAAGTCGGAATCCGCTAAGGAGTGTGTAACAACTCACCTACTAAATAAACTAGCCCTAAAAATGGATGGCGCTTAAGCGTATTACCCATACCTCGCCGCTAGGGCAAGATTTAAGCCCTGGTGAGT